>QVNV01009198.1:0-12266 GCA_014825455.1 Pseudomyrmex pallidus
GAGGAGGTAAAGTATTAATGTACTTGGTATGCTTCATGTACGATGGATCGAGGTCATTTGCGGTACATTCCGTATGTATGCGCTGTTTGCCACTCGATTTGTAGTACGCCAAAACTTAATTAATAATTTAGGCCGCTAATGAAACACGCACCGGTGCGCGCCATCCAGGTGCTCTAAACACGTCATTCATTGTCGTAACGTTAAACGTAACATGCAACAAAACCTTCGCGAATGATTATACGCATCGATTACGCGCTCTTCAATGAAGATCACCGAGTGCGTCTCTATTGTTGATCGATCGTCGAACGTCAGGAAGCGTTCCCCGTGCCATTATGGCGCAGGTGAGCTGTCGCGCCGGTGGATTACTCCACCTGCCAAAGTGATGTGGGTTTAGGCGGGGGTTGCCTAATAGTTCTGAAACGGTACGCGAGTCGGGAGGTTAGCTAGTTGGCGAGGTAGACGTAGTAGAGCACGACGGTGGCGCGCGGCAACGAGAGGGGGTTGATAGAGCGATCGAGTGGGCGGACGGGGGTGAGAAACGGAAGAGGGGCCCCGGCAAAGAGTGGGAGCGCAGGGAGATCGGACAGACCAGCCGTGACCAATTTGCGCCCGTTCGTGCTCCCGATTCTGATCCCGATTCTATCCGTCCGCCGCACATGGATAGACACGTATATATAGACGGGGGATGGTGTGGGTCTCTCTGGCGTGCACGCTGTTCGCGCACACATCGTCGCGCGCGCGAACCCCCTCGATCTTCCCTTCTCGATGTCCATGCACCCTTCCTCTCCCTTCATTCCGCCGTTCGTCCCCCCCGATCCGCGCGCGCATCGACACCCTCCTGCCAGGAGATATTCGTCACAGAAAGTTGCGTTGTGTTGCTCGGTGAGCAGACCACCCCAAAAGTTTTACGCCTATCTGGTCCGGCGGCACCATCTATTCGCGCCACGATAATTGGCCAATTAAAACCGGGCGAGAGCGTTCGAGTTACCTGCCATCCGATAATTATACGGTGTCCTCGCGGCGGTTCGACCACGTATCCACGCGACCGGGCGTGGGTGGCAGTTACGAATAGCGGTGGAGAGCGAGGGTGGCAGGAAGGGGAGAGTCATGCGGAGATCGACTATTCCGATCACGTGGCTTCGGATTCTACGACTATGGTGGTCCTCCTGGTCTCTCTTTCTCCCGTCCTCCCTCTCTTCGCTATTCTCCTCATCCCCTTTCCCCCCGCTCACCCTTCGCACGTCTCGCAGTCTCGCGGCTCTCTTCTCGCGCGTTCTCTCGCTTACCATCCTTCTCCGCGTAAATCAATGCGGACAGCACGCCCTTTCCTTAACCCCGTGACGCATGACTGGAATACTCCTTGGTACCGTGTTTAGTCCCGACAGGCGACGTTTACCAAGATACTCGGATCAACTTCAGTGTACCGACAATGGCGGAAATTAGCGACTTGGTGATCTCGTTTAATTCTACAAACTCTCTACTTTTAATCACGAATAAAAAAGCTTAATGAATTTCAAAACTATTAGATTATGTATTCTGTAATAAAAGCACACACACACATATCTACATAATGAGATATAAATAAATTCCTACTAAAGCTACGAGAATATTAAAATTTAATATACAGACATGTGTTACCGTACAGATATTTTAATTGTTTTTAAGAGATCTTTTAAAATATACATTGTTTTAATTCAATATTGACGTTAATGGAGAATCAAATTAGAAGACACATATTTTTCACACGTTTTTTCCATCTGTAGAACTAACTTTTAAGGGAAACAAAAAGTTAACAATTATCACGAAATTTGTTGCAATGGACATCTATAGGCACAAGAAAACAAGGTTCCAGGACCGTGATACATGTCTCATTAAGAAACTCCTCCTCTGATTTACTTCGCGACCGAATGATTGATCGTTTACCCCTAATTAGAGATCGGGGAGCTCTTGAAAAAGTAGACGAAATTACGCGTGACACGAGCGGAAATTAGGTTCATAGAGAACAGAATGATATATGGCCGTTATACTTCAGTAACGTTAGCGACGACGGTGTCGAGATAACTGTATCCAGTGACAGCTCTATTTCAGAAAATCTTAATATCCCTATCTCGCGGTAATAACGTTAATTACACCGGCAATTGGCATTGCCGCGCGCGTTATCGTTTTCCATCTATATTTTATCGTGAAAATTGTGTAGCACCGGCGAAATTACAATGCTAACAGACTTCTAGGAGCATTAAACGAATTAATTTTAAACGAAAACATACAAAAAGTATCAAATATCATCTTCTTCCTTAAAAACGAGGCAACATTATTTTCTACTTACAAAATAAAAAAAATACAAAATTAAAATAAAAATAAAATGTTTATTACGAACTAATTTTTCGGAGTATAACAGAGAAATAAATTTTCCCGTTTCTCCGAATGTTGATTCAATATTTATTTCGATATGCAATATCGAGTATCGGAAAATAGCGACAAATAACACGAAGGAAAAATAAACATAAAATTGGACAAAAAATCTCATTAAAATTAATGACTAGAATTGGGAGGGCACATCCAATGTATGTGCGGCGATATGTAGTGGATGAAACAACGTAAAACCGGCGGATCCATTTTCGTAAATGCAATTCGCGGATTTTCCAGGAGCTCGCAGATGCGTGCGATATGCTGTTACGCGCCGCGGGGAGGGGCGTTTCACGTTGCGCGCGGCGAAAGCACCGCGCATTACGATGTGTGTTTCTGTTTGTTCGCGCGAATATGTTACTAATTCCCATTTACGTAGCAGTTTTCCTCCTGGCTGCCGCCGCCGAGTATACGCGTGGGGCCAACACAATGACGTCGGCTGTGTAATCGCGTAAACGTTAATTGTTAGCGATTACCCGCCCGCAATTAGCATTTCCTATAGGCTATTGAGCATCGATTAATGTAAATTATTAAGTGCAATTTCGTTTAAACCACCAAATGTTTCCAGCAGTTAGCGCTGCGCGAGACGCGGGCGTGCGAATGCGCGTGTTGTTACTACTCTCGCGCGTGTGCGCTACTCTTCCGCGAATGGAAATGTAAAACGTACGTAACGGGTTATATTTCTATACACACGCGAAACGGAAACGAACGTACACGCGAAATTGCGTACAATAGGAAAAACCATATTATGCGTCGCCGGGAGAAAAACTGTCGTATTATACATTCGGGCACGATGTGATTCGATTCGCGTAGCTCACAAAAGGTATTATTTGTTTAACGCCGCGTTAACCAAACTACCGTACTTATTATATACGTGAGGCGTACAAAGAAGGAAATAAAAAAATTACCAGTGTTCTTATAATTTGATTTCGGTCAAACAAAAAAAAAAAAAAAAAAAGAAAAAGGGAAAATTGAATTGAACGAAATTATACGAGACAACGAGCCGCGTGAATGAATAGAAGTGAAGAGAAGAGTATTGTCACTATCCCAACGTAATAGGGATAATAGTAGAGCTACTTCCCGGATAATCCGATGACGAGAAGGACGATTTCTAAACGATTGTGGAGGCATGTTCGGGGACGGGACGCGTGCGAAAGAGCGAATAGGGCCCAAAGGAGGTGATTATACGGTTATATCGAGCTCCGATACGCGATTACGTACGTATATATATACGGGGTACATATACGGAGTGTCTTTATATACCCCGTGCATTTCCTATACGGTTCTTCTTCAACCAATTCGCCATTTATATACGGCAAATACGTATGTATTTGTCATTGAAGCACGTATAAGCTTACATGTACCACACACAAGACTGTAGAGAAAAAGAGAGAGAGAGAGCGGAAGGGCGCCGTACATACATATATATTATGTCGCATTAGATGCGGGGGTCGCCAGTTCGGGTATCGCTTACGCGTTATTATTGCAGCGATACGACACGCGGTGGTGTCAGCCGTGACCTCCCATGGGGGCTGCGCGCGATAT
Organism: Pseudomyrmex pallidus; assembly: GCA_014825455.1. Lineage (NCBI taxonomy): Eukaryota > Metazoa > Arthropoda > Insecta > Hymenoptera > Formicidae > Pseudomyrmex > Pseudomyrmex pallidus. The sequence continues at coordinate 3,952 of QVNV01009198.1, forward strand.
TATATACAATGTAGGTACCAACTGTCACACCATCGCCGAAACCCGGGGATCCCATGGAAACCGGCTAGGCGTGCTTTATGGTGCGTCAAATTAAAAGATTCCCTCCTTTGCGTTCCCTAACTGCGATCTGATCTACTTGGCCGACGTACATATATATATATATATGTATCCCGTATGTGGGATCTACTTACATAAATAGGACGCGCTTCAACACGCGTCTTTATGCCTAGCATCTCATAACATCTAATACCGACGCGCCGTAACACCCTCCCCCCGTGGAGGAGTGGCTTTAATTTGCGACTAATGGCACGTTTAATGGCAAGCGTGAAATCTGGAGCACCATCTCGTCCACGGCAAATGAACCGAATCACCTACTTTTTTTTTTTTTTCGTAAACGTCAGAGACCCGTGACAAGAAAAGTCGACGGTGCGATTTACGCAAATCGACGTCGCCTATATTATTTTTCGACATGTTCTTGGACTGTCGTTAGTTTGTTTTTAGCTCCGAACTTCGATATGGATGTTTAAATTATAGTGAAACAAATTTTACGAGTTGCTATTGCGACGCAAATTCGTCAAAAAATATTTTGCGTAATATTTCGCGACGCCTGTCGAGCGAATTTACAGTTTAATATGCGAATAATGACACGTCTAATAGCGGATATGAACGCCGGGGTGCGTCACACAGGAAATTCACGGCTGTCCACATATTTAACGACATTGCTCGCGCGAAGAACTCGCACGTGAAATGTATATGGCTTTGCCAAACGTTGCGCCGTGCCAGACGTCTTTCTGGCGGAAACGCCGCAAAGTGGCTGAGCTCGACTGTGAAATACACATCGGGGCCGGTTCGCTACGTTAGCGAATAGACGACTAATAGTTGAAGCTATTGCGAAATTCGCTAAAGAGGAGTTTCCGCCCGATAGGCACGTTTTCTGTATGATGCCAATTCATTCGTCACACACCTTCTCAACGACTATAAGTAATGGCGCTTTAAGAGTTTGGCGCGTGTCCCGGGGTGGTGTGTTAAATCCCTTTCTCTGATTAATGTATAGAAATTCTTAGAGGAGTCAGAGAGCCATTGAAAAACATATCTCGCGTAAAATCACAAGTGCGGGAAGATTTTTTTTACGCATCGAATCTCTATAAACGTTGAGAGACAGTGAAGTAAGCGCGACTCTAAATTTAGATCCTTGCTACTTCATACATCTGCCGCAGAAAGATTTATTGCATATCCGCCACAGGTCACTAGTTTTCAATTTCCACTTTTAACCGTGGCGGTGATTAAATTCCTGTTCCGAGCACTTGAAATCGACCGAAAAATAAGATTCCGTTATCCGTCATTTACGCTCCGGCGGCAGCTCGTTTGCCCTCGAAAAATCTCGTGGCGTCATCGTCGTGGTAAGCGCGAAGCTACTCTTAGCAGTGTACAAAATCAACATCATATAGCTCATAACTTTCGATTCGCTCGCGAATTTCGTTCCCGTCGTGTTGGAGCAACGACGCTCTCGACATTTGAATTCTTAACGACCGCGTGCGTATTAACGGCGCGGTCGGTCGCAATTTCGCACAGAACTTACGGCCGTGTTCCATCGCGGCTCGTTAGTAAAAATAATTTTCGCGACGCCGCGGAGTGGAGAAGGACAGAGGGACAGAGAGACCGTACAGATGGCTCGTTGCATCCAGGGACGGAGCCTGACTTTTCGGAACAGATGCTCGCCTCTTCGTAAAGATTTCCGAAAAGAAGAATAATGAGATAACGAGGGTGTGTGTTTTTTTCTTTTAAATAATATACATGTAACTTTATACATAACTCAAATTTCTTATCTTAATGTAACTTCGTAAAATTAAAATATTGCCGAAGAAAATTATTCTCTTCGCCGCGAGATTATAAGCTCAAGTATTTTTTAGCTGAGAGACACGAATCTGTCCCTGGCTGTATCTTCTTGATCGCGCACACGCCTCGTATGATCGCTCGTTGCGACGCAACGCGTCTTGACAAGGAACGAGGAGAAGACGCGGCGCAATGTAAACGAAACGAATCTATAAGTCGCCGTCTGTTCAGTCGCGGCGCGAATAAACTCGGACATTTCTAGCACACGATCCGGCCGGCTCCTTTCTCTATTTCGCTCGCGAGTCCACATCCCCCTCTTTCTCTTCAGCCCGAACTGTCTCTCTCTCCCCTTTTTCTCGCGCTTCTTGGACGTTTGCCTCTTCAAAGTGTCAAGTGACAAACGGTCCCGCTACCGAGTAGGCGTAGTCGTCGGGGTGGATATAATTTGTCAGGAAATCACCCAATTAGCCTCCCAGTTATGCGGCCCAACAGATTTAACCAATTAGTTTAGCTATGCGAGCCCTAATACATTTCCACGCCGGCGGCGACTACCAGCCGCAGGCGTTTCTCCCCCGATCCGCCTGTCAACCCTCTCTCTTCTCTTCTCTCTCTCTTCGTTCCTTTTCCGATGCTCATTCGTTCTTGCTCCATCCTTCCTCCGTTCAATCGCTGCATTTGCGTCTCTCTTCTCGGTTTTCGTCGCGCTTCTCAACCGCTGCTCGATAGTAGGCGGTTATAGTGGCAACGTGTGGTCTGGATGCAGTATAAAGGACTCTATCGTCGACACAACGACGACGACGACGACGAAGACGACTACCACGACGATCATAGTGATTGCGGCCGCGCACAAATTGCGCTTTTGCGTTTACATGTAACGCACATACCGATCGCGCGCGCCACGCACACACGTGCAACCTTCGGGGATGGGAGAGTCGGTTTAACGTCGTATCTCTATAGAGACGCAAGGCGATAGAAAACGAGGAAAGGACGACAGAGGGGAAGGGGAAAAACGCGTAGAGTCGAGAGGTGAAGCAATTTGTCTCCCTAATGAGATGTCACCCCGTCCGTGAGCGCGTTGAGACGCGGCCAGTGAGGAGACGAACGATCATCCCTGAAACCGATCGAGCATAAAGCGCCCTTGCCGCTCGTTCTTGTGACCTCGCTCTTTATGGGAATCTATATGGATATATTATCGTTTTGGCGGATCACTTTAAGAATGTCTCCCGGGACGTTCGCGGTAATATATAATGTGCGACGTTATGTCTCGAAGTACATTTTTGGATGAAATTTCGTTTCAGGTGCTTCGTGCGAGATTAAGTGATATATAAAATAAAGTGATGTAAGATGGTGTTGTAATAAAAAGCTTCGCGCGAGAAGTTAGTTATTCTCTCTAGATATTTACCACTTACTTTTAAAAATACGAGTCGCGCGCTGACTTGATAAAAAAAAAACGAAAAAGCAACTATATAGATGCGATTTCAAGCAAAAACCTTAACGCGAACGTGAAATTTTGCAAAAATAAAGGAGTTACAAAATGGCGGATAATACATAAAACAATTCCTGTATTTATTTTCTAATCAGTACGACTGCGGCGTTCGCAAAATGTTCGCCCGTATAAAATGTGAAACGCTCATGTAATATTCAAGTAATGAGCAATGAACGAAAGAGCACAAATTGTTCGCGAGAATGAAAACATAAATACCGTTGAAAAATTTACGTTGACGAGCATTATTGCCGCACAAAAGAACGGCCTCTGTTTACGTCGTTTTTTTTATCTGGCCATTATACGACCGGTGCATGGTCAATTCGCCGTTATTGCCCACGTAATTATTGGCAACGCGGTGAATTTTCGCGGAGAGACTGAAAAACTGTCGTTCTCTCTCAATTAAATTTATTAAACGCAATTCCGCAGTTAAACGTAGTAACGTTTCCGTGCGGAGATTCTCTCTTCGCGGAAACAAATCTATAAGGGAGAGGCATTAATCGTAGGAAGAGATTCCGACAAGATCGATCGGAAGGGGCACAGTTACACACTGCGGGTCGAGAGAGGATGGTCAATGGGATCGGTTGAAGTACAGGATTGCTCTGGTTGATTCTAATTGAATCGTCCTTTGGTCTCTAAGCGATCGCAGTCCCGCCCGCCCACTGTGTTGCTGACGAGCGAGAGACATTTTACCCTTCCGGGCTTCTATTACGCGCACCCGGTAGAGATTTCCCGTAGCAGATGACTAGTCTTATTTTAAAAGCAATCGACTCGATCTTCTCTCGTTACGGGAAACTAGGATTCACGGCTATCGTCGCGCGCTTTTATCGGCTGCGCCATTTCCGCGCCAAATCGCACAGATTCCGTAGCGGAAATCCTAAGCTCTTAACGTTTAGTTTAGAACCGCACGGTTTATATCTCGCGGAAAAATTTATTTAACTGTTTGACACATATATGTTTGTGGAGAAAAAAGTAATGTTAAAACCTAGATTTTAAAGCATATATGCGAAATTTCGTTTGTACATATCAATGGCTATTTTGTCGGAAGTGCATAAACTCCCCCAAAAGTTAAAAACTCGGGTTTATCAAGAGTATAAAGTTTAATCGATATTTTCGCACACGCGGTTATTAGTTGAGAATTCCGAGCAGGTGCTCGCGAGAGAAAAGCTCTCGTGAAAAAGAGACCGCCAGGTATTTACACTTTCCTTCGCAGCACGCGTCGCTCGTTGATACGTAAGACGGTTTTGCTCTTCGAAATTCTCCCCTTTCGAGAATCGAGCAAACCGGCGCGCACGCGTGGGTATTAAATTAATGTAGTCGACTCCGTAGCCGGCGATTAAACAAAGGGTGAAAATTGAGCACCTCCCTCCCTCCCGCGGCTCAGCGCCGACGATGAAAACCAACGGGCGGTGCACCCACACAGAGTAGAAATCGGCTACGCGTGTGTTCGGCATCGCTTGTTATACGTATATCACTGCATTTCGTGCCTCGATACGCATCCCACGCAACACAATCGACCGTGTCTGCGTGAAACGCCGATTTGCGCGTGCATGTACATACGCAGGCTCTCGCATACTAATGAACCTGGCGGTCTCACGCTCGAGTAACCGCTGTGTATATATACATACAAGTTGGAATTTGTGTGCGTGCGTTACAGGGGAACGCGTGTGTGATATACGTGTATGTAAGTGAGAAATTCGCACATATACGGGGTATCCCAGATCGCTCGCATTTCTTTTGACTAAATATCTATCAGAGTTCGGAGCAAATATATATATTCAGTTCTTCTCGTGCTGTTCTTCTTGAAAAAAATATTCGGCGTAAGAGATTGAGAGAAGTTTGATCGATTCGGAAAACGTAATTAACTTCACTTTTCTCTCGATGTGGAAGTTTGATAAAGTGCAGCAAAAACAAGCAACCAAAAAAAAAACCGATTAAATTCGTAAAAAAAAAAAAAAAAAAAAAAAAAAAAATGATCTCACATCTATACCGTAACGATTCAAAAACAGAACAATAATAAAATTTCGATATATTTTTGTAATCCGAATTTTTACGAGAGAGAATAGAATTTACGAAAATTTCTTAACGCACAAAGTTAAGCGTTACAATATTGACACGGAGTGAGAAATGTTACGAAAGATGCGATCGCGTCTCACATCAATTTCGGGAATTTGCGAAGCCGGCGAGACAGCACACACGGGACACCCGATATACAGCGCGCTCGCGCGCCTCTATATCTATGTACACACCGAGCGGCCGCCGTGGGGTGGCCGGGCGCGGGCTTCGTTCGTTGAATGCGGTTTAATATTAATGGGAACTGATGATAAGCAGCGCAAACAAGCGTCGAGTCTCCCGGGAGAGATCTGCCTTCTGTTAGCCGGCGTGCAGCGCGGGGGCCCCGATACACACGCATTCGCACACCGACACGCCGATGAGGACCCGGCTTCGCTCTTGCCACCAGAGGCTATCGTCATTCGTGGTCGCAACCACACCGGGCAAACCTGGACGGCGTAGGGCGCGCTCAACTCCCGAAAGGGCAAAGGGAGAGAGAGAGAGAGAGAGGAATGGGGTCCCGATGCACACGAGAACGCGCGTCGTCGGGCGAGGGGCCTCGCACGACGATCGCTTACGCGCGTATACGCACGTGCCCCGCGGGGTACGTTTCTCGTCGCGTCGGTGTAATGCGTGTAAATCAGCGAGAAAGGGAAGGGAACGATGATCGTTTACCGCTATACTTACTTTGAGCTCGACGGGGCAACTCGAACCCTGCGGATTGCCGACCTATTCGCTATATCCGATGCTCGTCATAAAGCGAGTGTTTGCTCGCCAAATTAGAAAACCATCGACGAGCGAGCAGCTCGCCGAAGGGAGGCTACGAATCCGGGCAAGTGGTAGCAGTCATCGGTCTCGACTACTGTTCTGCTTGAAATAACACGGGGGATACATCGGCCGAGTGACGATGTAGCTTTTCTTATTTTCAACCAAACATTTATATAGTTTCCGAACGATCTTACATGCGATTATTCGTTGCAAAAATTGTCTTTTAGACGTCAGTGAACAGAATTTTTATTTGTTATAATTAAAAAACGGTGTCTTACACGCTTTGAATACACAACGATAACGCATCGAATTATTAATTCTATATAAAGACGCGATAACTTAAATGGAGTGCCGCAAGGACCGTTATAATTGCCAAGCTGTGAGATTACGCTGGATAATAATGCGCGCCAGATACCCGGCGGTTCGATACAAGTTTAAGACTTGCCACAAAAGACCGAGTTAATCGAGAGTCCGGGCTTTGTTCCGCGCCATACAGAATAATGAAAGGAAGATAATCAAACACGCCGGAATTGTAATAGCATCAAGAATTTTATAGCCGTCGGTTTTGACACCACAAACTTTCGCGATTCGTGCACGTGCGCATCATGCATTCTGAAAAATACAATCTCTCTCTTCCCCTAAAAAAAATAAAAAAAAATAAAAAAAAAAAAAAGAAAAACCAGAAAGCCAAAAAATCGAGCCGGAACAAGCTTGGCCGGAAAACGGGAGTGCGATGGCGCGCGGAGAGAGGCGAGACTGTAGTGCGCGGGGCTCATATCGTATTAATAGGCAATCCGGACAGCCGAGGGGTGTCATAAACTCAACCCCCTAATACTCGCCTAAACTACCTCGGTTAAATAATGGAATCCCTATTCCCACCTCCTGACTCCGCCACCGCCGCCGCCGCTGCCACATTTCTCTCTGCGCGCCAGCTCCTTGTTCATCCGGCTCCCAACCGCACGAATCGTCGTCGTGTTTCCTTGTTTTGACGCCGAAGACGTCCCGGTCTATGCTACCACACAGAAAGCGGTAACTCGCGTGAATTAGCCATCGCTCGGTTGCTAATTCATATCACGGTGTATATCACACGGTGTCGGCGCCCATTTCCGTTTCGACTCTATAAACTCGCGTTCTCGGTTAATTATAAGCGTGCGCGTCATTTAAATTGCAATCGAGTATTTTGCGATAGTTCGCGCGGTCGTTGCGACAGGGTTGAAATAGCTCGGTCGTATTGTCGACAGATCAAATTACAGACACACGTCACCTCGATACACCGCGCGCTCCAAAAAGTGGCAATTGCGTAAATTGGCTCTGCCATGAATCGCGTCGCGCTTAATTAATCGGCTGCGAGTAGGGCAATGCGATGGCGCGCGAGGTTATATCCTCCCTCTCGCTTCCGGCAGCCGTGAAGCTTAATTCGCCGAAACCGCGTAATCTAAAATTGCTTACTAACAGTCATCGTTTTCAAGACATTATTATAGAAGATATCGTTTTCGCATTTTATATCCGGTTCTTGCAACCGTTTCGAAAAAGAGATATATTATCTAATAATTTTTTGTCGTTAATTTTCATATGCCTCTGAATATATGCAACAATAATTAGTCTAAAGCAATGACACATAATTATTTTTGCGACGTTTCACGACAAAATATACTTTCGCAAGAGAATACTTTTGTACAATTGAAAATCTCTCTTTGATGTTTCCCTTTCAATTCGTATCGATTTGATTATTAACGCTGCGCGTCATAATCTTCTTTTCAACGTCATCTGCTTTCCGTTGATTATTGTTCGCGATAGTTATTCTGAGATTGCGCTTTCAAACACAAGCGGAGGAGCGAGAACGAAGTCGCTCCTTCGCTCGCGACGGTCTCATTGAGATGCGGCTAGGATTCAAAGTTTGCGTAAACGTTTAAAATAGCTTAGCGAGAAGTTTGCACTTGGGCTTATACCCAAGCACGAATTACCTTTCGCTTAAGAGCTAATTAAGAGATGGTTCCATTCGGTGGCTCGTCGGGGAGCAACTCTAGCGGAAACAAAATTCCACCGACCTTAGCAACGTCCTGACCCCGAGACGCGAGGAGGAACAGGACCCTCCGTGTTCGTTCTGTGCGATACCTATATATATATATATATATATATATATATATATATATATATACACATATATATACACACACAC
>QVNV01009199.1:0-12479 GCA_014825455.1 Pseudomyrmex pallidus
CCCGGCTAAAGATCGGCGTTGATTGGCCTGATTTACTCCATAATTACTACTTTATTACGTAAAATAGAAAAAAATGGTTCAGGACTTTTGGACTCAGTTTTTAATAAGAAATAATGCTATGCGCTTAGCGGGCGTTTTTTCGGTTACACCCTATATAGTTAGATATTTGTATAATATAAGGTATCTCTCTATAAATTTAAAACGTTTAAAATGACTTAAATATCAAGGCACGTGTAATTTTTTAATGGCTAATATGGCAAACTCGATGGCCGATAAACATATTAGATTATCAGATAACAAAAAAAAAGCTTAAAATTATCATAAATTCGGATAAATTTATGATAATACCGAAACAACTGGGGATGGGCTTTTCTTTAGTTACTTGATACTTAAATGTCACACGTATGTACGTGCTGTCTGTTTGTACGCAAGTGTCCGTCTCGATACCTCTACTATCTTGATAAAAACAACAAACTATAATGTAAACATATATATGTTTACGTCAGTGTATACGCACGCAAAACAATGCGAAATGTCATTAAGACGAAAGAAGTCTCTAAAATGCCATTTCCAACAGCGTTCTCACTAGTTTCACTCAGTTTTCTCAATCTTTTCTCACCGGTATAATTTAAATATATCAGATCTGTCCCGTATACAATGACAACAGTAATTAACAACATGTTAATAGTCTTCCATTATCCATTAGATTGGTTCACATAGGCCTTGGTTTTAGCGCTTTTCGCCACTTGTAGACAAACTTGAAACACGTCGCAATTGCTGGCCATGTTTTCGAGACTGAAATTTATAATTAATATTAAAGATCGCGACAGTTCCCTCTAATCTGCTATAAAAGTAACAAAAAACTCAATTACTTCATTCATATCTCAACTCAATTGCTTTACTCCATACCTCTCAATGTATACTTCCAGAGCTGATGTTTCGAAGTTCCCTTTTTCTAAAGCTTTTATGCAAAATTGTGACAAAATTTTAGAGCAATTGGATATAAAGAAACCGAGAGCTTTATGGTCCAACTCCTCTAATTCTTCTATGATTCGCCATGCTTCTAAGACATAGCTCATCAAAGAGGCCCAACGCTGAGATTCTTGCAACATTATTCCCTGACTGCGTAAAGCTTTCTAGAAAAATAAATTACGGAACACAAGAATTAAATTCATATTTGTATGAAATTGAAAGAAGAAAAATATCTTTTCCAAAAGTGTTCACAAAACCAGATGTTAAAAAAAAAAAGAGAGAACATAATACAAACCTGAAATGCATTAATTGGAAGGTGTATTGAATCTGATGTTAAAGTAATGTAAATATGGTGTTTTAGGGCAATTAATTTCTGTGTTAATGGCTGAATATCTAGAGCTACTATTTTCTTTAAAATAATATCACGGAATTTCTCATTCTTGCACAATACATCAGTTCCTTGCTCATGTATCAACTCCATTATCAACTGCACAAGTTGTTCTTGATTGAGACTTTGTAAGGAGTTTACTAAATTGTCATTAGATTGTCCATTTGATTTGTTTGCAACACACAATGACATATGAGACGGTAATGATGTTCTCTTATGTTTTAATGTAGAAAACTCTGATTCTTGGATATCTGTAAGAGAGAGTCTTCTTTTCACTGAATCTTTCATTGTTGTATCTGATTCTGCTGAATTTTTTACTGGTGTACGGTCTCTGGAGCTTAAGCTACAAACCAAATTTATATTTTCTATTATGTATATATATATATATATAATTGTCTTTTATATAAATTGATCAGGAGATATACCTAAGCAGACTGTTTTGTTTATGAGAGTCAAGGTCAGGCGACCACACTATAGGTTTACGTTGACCTCTTTTTTGTATAACAATTTCATCAGGACTCGGCGGAGTGGCAGAATTAGAGGGAAGTCTGTTAAATCCATTTTGCACTCTTCTCAAAGCGTTAGGAGTCATAGCTGAAATATACATACAACTTGCATGTAAAAAAGTTGTTAAAACAATTTTTATAAAATATATAAACAAACGTGAAACGCAAACTATACCGAAAATCGAATTGGCGGGAATCACTGTAGAGTGCTGTGTACGCGGAGGATATAATTGATCCAACAGGTTTCGAAAACGTCTCATATTCTCGGAAGAAGTCATTTTCAGTCACGCGATGTAACGTCCCGAGTTGTTTTGATGTATTTCAGAAAAAGTTTCAGTCATAAGATACGGTAGAATGTCCGTCAAAAATACGCTTATCTCAAACCTGTCAATGCTTTGTCAACTACATAACCACAGTATACAACACACAATACATACTATGAATACATAGAACAAGATCAGCTTATACAAATAGATAACGGAGTAGCCAATAGCACAGTATATATATATATAATAGGTAGTATAGCGTAACTCTTTGTCGGACAGCTTTGAAGTTCAAGTCAGTTGGTCAGTGTACAAAAATGAACTGCACATGCGCGAATGTGATGATTGCGGGTGCGTTCCGATATTTACTGCCACTATTAAAAATCTATATTTACGTTAGACGTGCTATAGATTTCCAGCACTGGCAGTGAATATATCGGAACGTAGCCAAAGCGTCGGTACTGCGTTCCGAAGTTTACTGACATATGCATATAAACCATATCTTATACAAGAGGATTTGCGTATCTTGGTCAAGTTTACTGTCAAATAACAATAAACAATTGCAATGACATCGAGCAGAAGTACAAGAGAAGTTCTTTTATCTCTAATAGATGACATTGAATTGATAGCAAAGTAAGTTGAACATAATCACCTTTCAAGTTGTTTTTTTTTTTAATAAAAAACTTGTGCGATTGATTATGCGTGTACAATTGTTTTTTCTTCAGAGAGATGATAGAAAATACAATTGCTCAAAAGCCTTCAAAGCTCTCGAGTGCTGAGCATGCGGAATTAACCGAATTATTGGTGGCTAAAGATAATGAACTAAAGGCGACTCTGAAGAGAGCTGCTGAACAAGCTAAAATCAATTTGAAGATGGAAGCTCTAAAAGCTGAAGTAGAGAGACAGGATCAGGATATTCAGCAGCTGCAACGGCAGCTAAAAGAAGCTGAACAGATTTTGGCTACCGCAATTTATCAAGCAAAGCAAAAATTACAGTCTATAGCACGTGCCAACAAGAGACCTGTTCCTTCGGAAGAACTTATTAAATATGCCCATAGAATAAGTGCAACCAACGCAATTTGCGCACCATTAACCTGGCAACAGGGAGATCCCAGAAGACCATATCCCACAGGTGTGTTTTCTATATAAGTATTTAATATGAATGAAATTTCTTCTTGGAATCTCTTATACATATGTAAACTCTTTAAAATATGAACTGTATTTTGCAGATATTGAGATGAGATTAGGATATTTAGGACGTTTGAGCGATTTGCCTCTAAATGGACAATTGCTTGGGTCTCATCCAGGTATACCTTCTGATTTGCACAGAGCAGGACATCCTACTGGAGGTAAAACATCTTGTGTTTACATGTCACTACTTTATTTAATAGTGTAGACTATTTATAAAGTGTTTTTTTTTCCTCTTGTTTCACAGAACCACCTGTTTCACAATCGAACCAATTCGCTTGGCATCCGTCGGGAGAGATTCACATGTCCGTTGGAGGACAAGGAAGTGTGGCTGTGAATACGCATAAACAAGAAACTGAAGATGTAGAAGTAATGTCCACAGATTCCTCGAGTAGTTCATCTAGTGATTCCCAATAGAGATAGTATAAATTTATAAATTAGATAAGCATATATTTATATCTTTTTATAAGTTATCACATTTAAAAGTTTGTAGTCTTGCATCTCTCTAAACTTCATCAGCTTACTTTGATATAACAATCACTATGCATGTGTGAAAAAGTATAACAGAAATTTGAACAACATTTATGATTGAACAGAACTACATTCTAAGAGAAGTTTTGGTAAAAATCCATGTAACACATCAGAGTTATAGTACATCTCAGGATTGGCCTATAACAAAAAAAAAAAAAAGAGATGATAAAAATGAATAAACTTCCTGTGTATTTTATCAGTATTAAATATTAGTTTCTAAATTTTATACCAACCACAGTTTTCTCGAATTGTAAGCTGTTAAACTGTGATTTCTGGAATAAAACATCAAAACTACTGGATGTTTCGTAGAATTGCAAACCAAATAAGATACAATCCGCCTTAATTTTTTCCTTAGCTTTATAAAACAAAAGTTCTTGCAGTTTTGTTCCTGGGAATCTTGCTCCTACGAGTGTTGCCATTTTGGCAGGAACGTTGTAAGCGGAGGTCATGATCTGCAGAACACTTCTAAAAAGAGTGAAAAAAAAAAAATGTTTTGTTATGTTTTATTATCTTTATGATTTAAATAGTTACATACCTTTTAAAGCTTTGTAAATTAATGAAAAATGCACAAGCCAGTATTGGAGGTAACAAGTGAACCAAATGAGAAACGCGAACATAATTTCTTAGATACCAAGCGAGAGATATTTTGGTGGCCAATTGAATTATTGGTGAATTTCTGATCAAAAACATAAGAATTATCAAATGCAACTAAATGTGAATTATATATTTCATGAATATACTTTTTATAACTTCAATTACTGGTGACTTACTTCAAATCTGACGGAAGCGTAAGAGTTCTTGTTAAAGTCTCTTTATCTCCAATATTAAGAAGAATGTATAAAGCTTCCATCTCTAACCGATTATCGTTCAACGTCAAGCTTTCAAGGGTTTTGTGTATTTCCATACTATCTGATACATCCTTGTAATTTTGGTCATCATATAAAAGAAGCAACTGTGTGAGGCACTCCAGTAAATGTAGTTTATTTATGTTTACATTGAATTCTGATTCACTTTTTTCACACAGCCTAGAAAAAGATCTTGTTTTATTTTTCAAATTTTACATTAAATACATGTAGTTGTTTAATCCGTACCTTTGGGCAGCATAAGTGTGAAATCGTACCATTGGTTCTAAGAGGTGAATGCTAGTGATGGTATCAACTCTTTGAATCACAGCATCTTGTCTTATTGATCTCAAACGATTAAATATGAATTCATAAATAAATGCCCAATCTGAGTCTGTTTTTGTGGCAATGCTGGAATGTCATATTGTATGCTACATATAACAGCTATTTTTTACGACATATAGAAAATTATAATAATGTTCATACTTAAAGAAACAGATAAATGCAATTACTTGGTAAACAAGTATCGGGTGGTGGATAATAATACACCTGATGGACGCAGTAAATTGGGATCTGTCATATCCCTACCAACACTAGACCGAGTAAACTCCTTTATAATTTTGGCAGGATCAGCCTTGGGCTTAGCTGCGTTCTTTGTTCGTTCATCGATTTCATATTTATGTAACAAACCGTGCCGTTCTCTCCTAGACGAATAAAATTAGAAATGTTTATATAAATGTGTAACTTCTCATATTTTACAATTGCAAGAGAATGGTCACTTGCCTTGTGGTGTAAACACCAAGTTGAATAGTAAATATTGACAGAAAACATGAAATGTACAAATTAATTTATCCACATTTCAAAATGTTATATTTTTTATTATTTAACTTTCTTATATTGCGCAAACTTACATCTTTCGTTCTTTTTCCGGACACATTAACAAACATTTTCCTACTATCGAATTGTTGGACGTCATTGTAGCGCCTTTTTCGATCACATGAAACGTAAACCTAAAAACAATGTGTAGACGTCGACACTTGTGATCGTGGTTTAAAAATTAAACTTCGAACGTAGACGACGCGGGGAAGACTTTTAATAGATGCGTTCAGCAGACTAATTGCTGAGTTGTCGTCTTGTCAACACTCGACGTTGATTTGTTGGTTCTAAAGGTAAGAGCCAATCACGTTTGATTGCTATAAAAAAGCTTCTTCTGAACGCAACCATTAGATTAACACAGAGACACATCTATGTATCGGTGTGGTCTCTACATCGCTGTGTGTTAAAATTCGGGTTGTGTCAACGGATTGCGGTTGAGCGCTTTCGGAGCGTGTTCCAGACAAGGCCACGTTTCTGAGTTACGCTTTTGAACAACAGTAATGAGAGCACGATTATTCGACTTCTTATTTCACCATGTATATTAAACAGGTATTGCTAATGAAATAAAATCGCGACAAATCACACACTTCTCGTAACATAGTGCGCGTCGCTTCCCTGTAACGCTCGCCATTGACATTTCGCACGACGTTTCGGTGTTTGAATATAGAAAAGCCGTTAAAGAGCGTAACTTAAAGTGACAAATTTTATAAACACCGATGTCCCGGTTAAATTATTATTGTTATTAGCATTAGTAGCATTATCACGACATTAATATGTGTGATTGCGATCGAGTCACAGTAACTGCGACATGTGTTCGCGCCATTATTTACACTATGGATTATGTCAAAACAGGTGATTATTCAAGGATTCAAATCCTATCGTGAACAGACTGTTGTTGAGCCCTTTGATCCACGACATAATGTAGTAGGTATGTGTCTGAAGATTTGGTCGAAATTTGTAGAAGATATATTGTTTTAGGTTATAAGTCTGTGTATTATAACTAGCGATTCAATTTGTCTTGAGCGATGAATTCTCACACCTCAGACCGGAGCAGAGGCAGGCTCTTCTGCACGAAGGAACAGGGCCGCGAGTTATATCCGCTCATGTGGAGATCATATTTGATAATTCCGACGGGAGATTACCGGTAAGAATAATGTATCTTGAAGCTGTGAAGAACGTTATTGAAATATTTGTATATGTTTGTTGCATGTAAACATCTTGTTTTCACAGATCGATAAAGATGAAGTGTATTTGAGACGTGTTATTGGTTCCAAGAAGGACCAATATTTTCTCAACAAGAAAATAGTGACAAGAAACGATGTGATGAATTTATTGGAGTCAGCTGGATTTTCCAGATCAAATCCCTATTATATTGTAAAACAGGGAAAGGTTTGTGGACACTGTATTTATATTTATGCATAGCAATGTATAATATTATATATTTTGTTTTCTAATTTTTTGCAGATAAATCAAATGGCAACAGCACCCGATTCACATAGATTAAAACTGTTAAGAGAAGTAGCAGGCACTAGAGTGTACGATGACAGAAGAGAAGAGTCCAAGTCTATATTGAAGGAAACAGAAGGAAAGCTAGAGAAAATCGAGGATTTCCTGCGTACAATAGGTGACTAGGACTCGAAATACGATAAAAGTATGAAAAAAAAATAAGTGCTACAGTGCTGTAATATTTTATTGTTGCAGAGGAGCGTTTAAAAACACTCGAGGAGGAGAAGGAAGAGCTAAAGGAATACCAACGTTGGGACAAACAGCGCCGTTGTTTGGAATACACGATTCACGAACGCGATCTGAAAGAAAACAAAAGGAAACTGGAAGAACTCGAGGCGTCCAGAGCTAACAGCGGAGCAGAACAGGCGAGACTGGGAGCGGAAGCGAAAACTGCACAGGAGATGGTACGCGCGGCCACGAAGAGATTAAAAGAAGCGAAGAAGGAAGTACAAACTGCCAAGGATGAAAGGGACACTCTCAGGTAATATTTTGCACATAAAGATTATTGTATAATTTTTTTTAGATAAAAATTATACATCGAGAAGTGTTTGTCTAAATGTTTGTGTTAATCTTCTAGTACGGAACAACAGCAGTTGTTAAAGGAAAAAACCAAATTGACTCTAATCATCAACGATTTGCTGGAAGAAGTAAAGGGTGACAATGATAGCAAGAAACGCGCTCAACAAGAGTTGGATAGATTGAAAACCAACATCGCTCTTAAGGACGATGAATTAAAATCTCTCAAACCAGAGGTAAAACTAAATTTTCAATATTATAGTTGCAGACACATTGTGGATATAATTATTGAAATAAAAACTTGTTCTGCAGTATGAACGAATGAAACGCGTTGAGGAAGAGTGTACGCGGGAATTGCAATTAAAAGAACAAAAACGTAAAGAATTGTATGCTAAACAAGGTCGTGGCAGTCAATTTACTTCCAAGGTAAAAAGAAAGAAAAAGAAAAATGATATTTTACAATTGCATAATAATCTGACGTTTATTTTTTAAACGGTCTTGATACAGTAAAATTGTTATTTTCTTTACAGGACGAAAGAGACAAATGGATTCAAAACGAACTGAAACAGCTTACCAAACAGATAAAAGATAAAGAGGAGCATCAGAGAAAAATCAGTGAGGATTTGAAGCGCGATGCGGAGAAACAGGTTGCTCTGGAGAAAAAAATTGCGGAGCACACGCGTGAAATGGAACGACAACGTGCATCGATAGACGATCACAACAAGCAGTATTATGAACTCACAAAATCGAAGGACCAGTGTCAGGCAACTCGAAAAGAACAGTACGTTTAATTCATGAAATTGATATCTCGAACGCACTTACTTTGCGATCAAAAGTCACAAAAAAGAATGCATCACATTGTAGATATCGACAAGAGAGTGTGCTACAACTAAATTTGTCTGGCTTGAAAGAGGATTTAGCGAAAGCTGATCAGAGTCTGAGGTCCATGGCCGGCAAGCCTATTTTGAACGGCAGGGACAGTGTACGCAAAGTGCTAGATACTTTCCGGTAAGAATTATTTTTCTATTACGTTTGTTGCGCAAATATTTTGACAAAAATGGTTTGTGACACTTGACTTTTTATTGAGATCTTTTATATTTCTATTCTGTTTTTTAGTACGCGCAAAGATATGGCTCACGAAGTAAGCAGTTACTATGGACCTGTGATCGAGAATTTCAACTGCGACAAAAGCGTTTACATGGCCGTCGAAGTCACTGCCGGGAACCGGTTGTTCCATCACATCGTGGAAACCGACAAATTTGGCACGAAAATTTTGAAAGAAATGAACAATCAACAGCTACCGGGAGAAGTGACTTTTATGCCTTTGAACAGACTTCATGTGAAGGATATCGACTATCCGCAAACATCCGACGCTATACCCATGATATCCAAGTTGAATTACGATCCTAAATTTGACAAAGCATTAAGGTATTAAAACAAATTAAGTGGAAATACGCAAAATTATTATTCTTAGATATATCTTATCTTTCTTCGCAATATACAGACGTGTCGTCCATTGTTACCGTTAATTTTTATGTTTTCTCATTAATATAGATACATATTTGGCAAAACTTTAATCTGTCGAAATTTGGAGGCGGCAACGACTTTGGCGCGAGATTCCGGTTTAGATTGCGTTACTTTAGAAGGTGATCAAGTTTCATCAAAGGGCTCTTTAACTGGCGGATACTTCAATACCCTTAGATCAAGACTTGAGATACAAAAAACAAGATCGGAATTAATGTCCCAGATTTCCACGCTCGAAGCACAATTAACAACACTTAAAGATGAGATCAGAAAAGCTGATCAAAACATTAGTTCCTATGTCAGCGAAATGCAGAGAACTGAAACGAGGAACAGCAAAGCTAAGTGAGTAATTAAAAAGTGACGTTGAGTTTTAAATTTATATACATTTAAAGTTTCTTTAAATGCGTATGGGAAGAATTGTAATAAATTAGCAATTTGTTATTTACACAACAGAGATATATATGACAAAATGAAAGCGGAGATACGTATTATGAAAGAAGAGTTGAGCGCGATAGAGAGATGTCGAACACCGAAAGAGCGCAGTCTTGCGCAGTGCACATCAAGTTTAGAAGCAATGCGTGCGACTAAAGATGGTTTGGAAAGCGAACTAAATCAAGAACTCATGGCGCAATTATCCGTTGCCGATCAGCTTCAGGTGCGCGCGGAACAACTTTTAATTCAATTCAGTTTTTCAAATCGAGATATTTAATTTACTATTTACAATTTTTTACAGGTCGATACCTTGAACGATGACATACGACGTCTGACAAAGGAGAACAAAGAAGCATTTGCAAGACGAATGCAATTGGAAGCAGAAAAGAATAAGTTGGAGAATTTATTGACAAACAATTTGGTGAGAAGAAAAGACGAGTTGGTCCAAGCTTTGCAAGAAATATCAGTTGAAGATCGGCAGAGACAGCTCGACTCGTCGAAAACTCAGTTGGCGGATATCGAAAAGAGATTGGTGAAGGTCAATGATGATTTCAGGGCGCAGAACGAAAAAGTGACTAGCGCTATGAAGAAGGTAATTATCGAGTTTCAATTGCGCGTTTACACTAAATAAATTTAAGTTTTACTTTATTCATTCTTACGTCATGCGTGGGTATTTAGCAAAAAGCAGAATCCGCTGAAGTTGAAAAATGGAAAGTGAAAGAGAAAGAAGCACAGGAGAAAATAGAGGCTGATGCAAAGGATTTGGAGAAATTAGCGAGCAAAGTGAATATTTTGCAGCAGAAAATAGTGGAGTGCACACAGAAAATCACTGAACTGGGTGCATTGCCTAGTCACGAGGTTTACGCCAAGTTCAACACAATGTCTACAAAGCAACTTTTCAAAGAAATGGAAAAAGCAAACAATCATTTGAAAAAATATAGGTATGTACCTCGAATAAATTGACGAGGCGACAGATAGAGAAACACATTACTGATTAACGTTATTAGCAATTACTTGTGTTATATGCTCTGTTATCGTATTTGTTTCTAGTCATGTAAATAAAAAAGCGTTGGATCAGTTTATGTCCTTCAGTGATCAGAAAGAAAGATTGGTGAAACGAAAGGAGGAATTGGACCGAGGTGATGAGAAAATTAAAGAACTTATGTCAGTGCTCGAACAGCGCAAATGTGAGGCGATACAATTTACATTTAAGCAGGTATGTGCAATGTGTTTAATAACATAAATTTTACAACGTGATCTAGTTAAAGAACGCGCACATGTGTGTTAATGTATCACATGTTTTCTATTTTCTCAGTATGTTTCTCTTGTTTAAGGTAAGCAAGTATTTCAGTGAGGTTTTCAAAAAACTTGTTCCCTCGGGACATGCACAATTAGTGATGAGAACTGCACATGGCGATGAAGGAGACGACGGGACAGCAGAGCCATCTGATTCTGATACATTTATTGGCGTTGGTAAGCAAATATGTATTTTTTTTTTTTTTTTCATTTATATTCTCTGCAGTGTATTATCGTTATATTTTAATTACTATTGTGGTTTATATGATTTAGGTATAAGAGTTTCGTTTACGGGTCACAGAGCCGAAATGCGAGAGATGAATCAATTATCTGGCGGACAAAAGTCGCTCGTAGCATTGGCATTGATATTCGCGATTCAAAAGTGCGATCCCGCGCCGTTTTATTTGTTTGATGAAATTGATCAGGCGTTAGATGCACAACACAGAAAAGCGGTAGCAGATATGATCCACGAGCTTAGTTCAGATGCTCAGTTTATCACCACAACATTCAGGTAATGTAATCGGTAGCTTTGAAACATAAGTTTTCAAAGTTTTTTTACCTTATACATATATTGAAAACAAATTTTAATGAAGCAAAATAAATAGTAAAAGTTTTTGCTTTACAGACCGGAATTGCTTCATCACGCGAATAAATTCTACGGAGTGAAATTCAGAAACAAAGTGTCGCACGTCGAGTGTGTCACGCGAGAAGAAGCAGCTGATTTTGTCGAAGATGACACAACGCACGGTTAAAACATAAAAAATATTTTTTATCATATATGGATCTATGATAAAAGACAGTATCTTTTTATTTTGTAAAACTGTTAAGTGACAAAAAACTCATCATTGTATTAATTATATCGTCGACGAAAATTGTCGACTTGATTTTTGGTTTTTTTTTTTTTTTGAGTGCGCAAAGTTAAATGATCACATTACAAACTATCATTGGAATTAAAATTTGTATAAACATTGTTTTGCACTACGATTTTCATAAAAGAAACACTCACGAAAGTGAGAGAAGTACAAGAATACATTTGTATCTAAGAAAATCTCTGGAATCTTTAATTCCATCTAGAAGTAATTTTTAAAATAGGTATATAATTTCGAAGTTACTTCTTACATTACTTACTTGCCTTCATCTGACTTCGCATTTAATATTACTATTTTTATTATATATCTAATGCTAGTAAAACTGAACCATAAGGTCATTTAAAAGAAGTAAATGTGTGCATCATATACAGAAATAATTTTATGTAGAAATCTCTCTCTCTACATTGTTTAAACAATTAAATGCTCTAATTCTCTATATATTTCTCTTAAAACGTAAGTAACACTAATCAACTTCGAAGATGATACATATTCACGGCTTAGCCATTGGAGTGTTTTACTTTTATGTAAATATTGTACACAAGAAAATTCACAGCTCCACAATTACACTTTTTTTTTTTGTTTTTGTTTTTTGCACAGAGCTTTACATGTAAGGTATCGGTATGATCTATTGGTGTCGAGTCTCGTAATGCAAAAATGTCAATGACACTAAAGGCCACCGTATTCGCACGAAAAAATACATATGTGTACAACATAAACTTCTATTTCGAATGACTTTCTGAACACAATTTTTTTCTTTTCCCCTTTTTTTT
>QVNV01009201.1:0-13296 GCA_014825455.1 Pseudomyrmex pallidus
TATATATAGACACGCATAATTTCCGCACAACACCCTGCGATCGGCTCGTAAGACCTTATTTGTATTTCTTAGTTTAGTAACTTTCACGAGCCTATATATTCTTTATTAAATAATAATTAAACATTTCTAGAAAAAAAAGTAAACATTTTTTGCAACTTCACACACGCGCACGCGCACACCGCCACACGCACACGCGCACGCACACACGCGCACGCACGCACGCACACACACTCACACTTTTGTACATTTTCTTTTTGACTAAAAACATTGCCACGTATCATCTCTGGAAAACAAATCAATTAATCGTGATTAATTTTCGACAGTGCGGAAGATCAATCATCGTCGCTGTGCATCAAAATCGTCTCTCGGTATCTCGCGCGCGATCGCGTTATCTCTCTGTACACGGGGAAACATCCGGCGTGAGAGGAGTCGGGGGAGAGGAAGAGAAGGGGAGCGAGATTTGCTCCGAAATCCGCGTCTTAAATTCTTGTTAGCGAAGCAGAGAGCTCTCCGGCCACGGCCGCGGATTCCATTTACTGATTGGATATGGCATCAGTTATTCATCGCCGCCAGTCGAAGGAGAAAACGAGAGAGAGATATATATATATATATAGAGGGAGAGAGAGGAGAGAGAGAGAGAGGAACGTGCGGCCGTTATAAATACGACGGATTTCCCGTCGGTATGCTACTGTATTTGGAAATTCTCGACGGGCCTTCCCCTCAAGTTCTGCCTCCTTTTCCATTACATCACTAACGCACGTACTTGGATCGTAGTGTGTTATCAATAAAAAAAATATATATATACCCTTTCATAATCCTCTCGTATATTATACACACACGACAGTTCCAAAACCTTCAGGTCCAAACTTGGAAATATATTCTCCTCACACACGAAGGATCAAGAAAAGTTATATATAATATGTAACAACTAGTATATCGGCTTTGTACATTTATCTCAAAATATTTAGAAATTTCTTCAACGGTTTACCCTCCAATTTTCGACATACATAATCCACTACAACGCAAATTATACAACTCAAGCAAACAAGAGATAATAAGATAAAAAGATGTACAATTTGATCTTGTAAAAGCACGCGACCCAAGTAATTAAATTGATATCACGACCGTCGTCGGTTTGCAAATCGTCAGATTCTTTTTGTCGCGCTGACAAACAATGAGAAGAAAGAAAAAAACGTCAATCGTCGCTAATAAAACAATTAAAACGAATAAAAATAATAACGTGCAAATCGCAAGAATCCGCTGAATATTGGAAGAAGATTGAAACAGGATATATCTACTTGGAGGACAAAGCGATCAGAAAAGAGGCCGAAGAGCGTTGGACCGCCGTCATATTTATGGCCACCGCACGAGGCGTACACCCAGCGCAATAAACACTTTCACGAGGCAATATGACAAAGATAAACTGAGGGAGTCAAATGTACGGTTCTACGCTCCTGAGAGGGATAATACGCGCGGTCCGCTAGCCTTGAGACACGTCTGCTTCCTTTTATTTTTACATTCGACCCGAGACACACATTGTTGCTGACGTTTTTATCGCGGTTTCCTCGCATGACGAAATCGGAAACAATCAGGTCGGAAAATTCGCCAAGTGAATCTTTCTGGCCACTTGGAATCAGCTTTGCGCGCAAATCGGATTAAAAACCGAGAGACAATTAAAAAAAAAAAAAAGAAAAAAAACGTTTCTTCGAACATTTTATATTCGTATTTGTGCTCGCGGATCCGTTAACTTTTCGATTGCTTTCCGTACACGCAAGGCGAGAAGCGGAGATGACAAATCAATTAGAGACAAATCTCCAAGTGGAACGACAAAGAAATAAAGGGCGAGAAAACGAAATGTAAACGTCCAGGTTCTAAAACGAGCCGATTTGAAACGGAACGGAAATCGACGGCTATTATTTGAACCGAGAAATGGTCAGTTACGCGCTCGCTGAACGACACTCTGACGTTGGAATCGGCGGCGTCGCTACCTCGCTAACAGCGAGCGGCGAGTCACATGGGTTCGCGCGACACACAGCGAGAGAAACAAGGGGGACCACCAGTGAGTATTACGCCGATCGATCTCTGTTCGCCGCCGAAAATACACGCGCGCACACACGTCAGCGGGGGTACACCGCGCGTTTTCCGCGTCGGGGCTGCGCGACAACAAAACGTGGAAACTACACACGCATGGAAGAGGCCCAGCGGCATCGTTCGAGAGAGAAAGAGAGAGACAAGAGTGAAAACGCGCAGAGAGAAGAGGGAGAGAGATGCGGACAGCTAGAAGAGCTCGCGGAAATTGTACTCGCTCGACGATTTTCGAGAGAGAGAGAGAGAGAGAGAGAGAGAGAGAAAGAGACGGAATTGAGTAGCCAGCTCGTCGGTCGGATCACTATAACGTGCGAACGATCTCTCTTTCTCTCGGTGATGCGTGCGATGACCCGCGTGCCTACATATATATTGTTATATCGTTATTCGAACGCTCCGCCTGTGTAACATCGATGCGAATAACGATACGTTTTTATGAACGGCTTTGCAATCTCGCGTGGATTTTTTTTTCATGCGCCCGCGGCCCGCACACAGTCTCTTTTCACGGTCTCTCGCCGTGAGTATTTTGTACGTATCACACGCGCGCGCGCGTGCGAAAGCAAACGAAGTTACCAAGTCGAAAACCCGAAACGTTTTACCTTCACGCCCGTGAAAAAGATAAGCTCGCGATTCAATTTTCAGCTAAAATATTGAAACATTTTCACGCGCACTTCTCGAGTTACTCAAAACGCGATTAATATACTCGGGACGCGGATTTTTTTTTGAACAAGAGACACAAGAGAGAGAGAGAGGCCGAAATCTCCGCGCTTGTTGCGGTATAATCGAACACGGTCGAGCGGAGAAGGAAATAAAAGAAGAGCCGGAGAAACATTAGCTCGCCGCAAGGTCTCCACTGAATATCGATATTACGCACGCGGATCTCCCCGTATCACGAGTCTCTCATATCACATGCCGCACACGCGTAAGCGCGACAAAGTGCACGGGCTCTGTGCTCTACCTCTTTCAACCAAACGGAAGCTCAAGGCTACCCGCAAATAGTCACAACTCGACTTTTTCATTAAATATGTTTAACGATAGGGCGTAGTTGAACTGTATGCCGGGTGTTGTGCACAATGATAGAATCGTTATAATTTGAACAAACGTTTCGACTATTTATTTTTAGTCCTCTTCAACTTTTTCAGTTTATCGCGGATCTTTATCTGCTGTTATATTAATTCATATTTGTTCAGCGTCATCTCCGAAAACGACCGATGTGTTTCCTGATAAAACGGATGATCGTCGATAAGATTTTTCCTGCGGTAATTCCCGGATTTTCGAGACGAGATACCTGTGTGTGTGTGTGGCGTTTGAAAATCAATTTGGCGAAAATTGATTCGTTGAATATCGCGGCGCGCGTAGCAACCGCCCAATCTCATTCCACGCTTCGCGAGAGATATCCACAGCCACGTATGTCACACACCGAAGCGATCACTGTTGTGTTCTCTACATTCACGCTCGTGTCGCGTTACGCTCGCAGATATTGCACGAAGATACGTCACGGTGTTTCTTCACACAGACCGCCGGTATTATTGGGAAGTCGAGCGACGGACAAACGCTGATGCAACGCACGCGCACGACTGACGACAACATTCCGGCTTGTAGTCGTACGTCGCATCCATTCCGAGATTTTTTTTTTTTCGTGTGTGCGAGGGGATACTGCGCTGTATCCGCTTGAGGTGCGGGTATCGCACGCACCGCAACGCGACACGATGCACGTCTCGCGCGTAACTGAGCGACCGTCTCGGGTGCTTCGTCAAGCCTCGGTCGTTTCCGCGACGCGCATGGCGGGGATTTCGATCTCGTCGCGTCCTCGTCTGGCGTACGAAAGCGGTCTCTGTTCCGCTCTCACCGTTCTTTGCGGTCCTTCTTTCTCCACGTCCAGATACGTTTGACGTCTCGCTCGGACACGACGGTACTCCGATGCTGCACAGGGGGATGAATACGGACCGACCGACTCTGCTGCTTGACGAAGCAACAGAGAGGTACACAGGGGAAGGGAGGCAAGTAACCGCGCCAAGAATCTCTAGAACCCTAGTAAATACGAAGAGAGAAAGAGAAGGAAGAAAGGTTCTGGATTTTCAAGGTTTAAACACAGCGGCAAACTGACATGATGGTACGCACCACCGCCCCTGGCCCAAGTATCCCGCAGCGCGCATAGTTTGCGGCGAGCAAAATTCAACAATGGAACGGCGGCCGAGGTCTATCGCCCAGGTATTAAATGTACGGAAGAGAAAACATAAGATAAAACGATTTAAGCGATTTGATGGATGATGGATATCCGTGGGCGTTTCACTGATCGACGCGCTTGTACATATCATTTTTCTACGTTGTGTTATTAAGCGACTGGAAACCGTACCTTTCTGTATACACGTCATAAAATCTTGTCTAACATTGTTGATGAGAGCGCGCGGTAATACAGGAAACAAAACAGAAGTACTGATAGATAATGCGGTTTCCCTCCAAAATATGCGATAAACACCGAAATTTCTTACCGATGAGTGAAGAAAAAAATACGCGAGTACGAAAATTTAATATCTCGCGCGAAATAGAATTCCGTTAAAGGAGCGATTTCACGTCGAGAGGTGGAAATTTCGCTATATCCGATTCTCTCTCCGAGGGTAGCGACGTTGAAATTGGTGGCTAAATTAGAAATCGCCCCGGCAGCAGCGGCGGCGGCGGCGCCCCTTGCGAAACGAGAGACCGTGCGCTAATGCGGTCAACTATAGTAAAAAGCTAACTGAAGGAGTGGTAAGTAGACACTAACACTTCCGGGCGAGCGACTCGATATCGGTGGGAGGAGGGATGGGTGTTCGCGCCGGCTTTAGCCCCGAATTAATTCTTCGAGGGTGGTCGGGCATCCTCCATTACCGCCGCTGGAACGAGCGGCAGTAAAGTGTTCCGCCTTAAAAAGAATACGTGTACCTTCATCCTGACGCCTGTAGCGAAGGTCTCCCTCTCTCTCTCTCTCTCTCCCGTCCCCTTTTTCTTCTCGCTGTTTCCCTCCCGTCTTCGATACGATCCGGTGAGCTTCTTGAACATTTTAAGGGAAGTCCAGGATTTCCTCCGGGCGCCAATGTGACCGTCCTGCAGTAGAAAGTTACATCGACTATTGTTTTATTGTCTGAAAGAATAAAAAACATTTCTTTTTTTTTTTTTTTTTTTTTTTTTTTTTTTTTAGATTCAACAAAACTTTGTTAGAGAGCGATCGAGACTGTGAAATTGCATTTCGTAATAATCTCTGTCTGAGACAAAGGATGCAATAATAAATAATTGACTTTAGCGAACATTCGCGTAACAACGTAATACGCTTCCTTCATCACTCAGCCTGTCAATTGTACGTGAATTTCGCATGAATTCTATTTCGAACAAACAAGGGCGCGTCGTCAGCGCGGTGGTAAAGCGTTAATCATGCTTCCGCGTTACTGTTTCAAGGCAAATCAGGTCAGAATTTGCCGGAAACAAAGTTCCAAACAAAGGTTATACGTACATATATGTATATATTTGCCGGTTCTGCTTCGACTTTTCGAGGAACAATAAGACATTAAAGTAGGTAAGTGTATTGATACAGGAAATGTATAGGCTGCACACACACACACACACACACACACACACACACACACACACACACACACACACACACACACACACACACACACACACACACACACACACACACACACACACACACAGTAAAGAATTCTTTTTCAATGAATTCTTCAGCACGAACTTATGCCAACCTTCTGTGTCCATAAGAAACAAAACTAATTACATTTCTCACTGCTGACCTTCGTCCGCTTAGGATTTCCAGAAACGAACGGAAATTCATACCAAGACCTGAGAAAAAATACGAGGGACGATTGATAAATATTTGAAATAAAAAAAAGATAAACAATTTGTTGAAATGTATCTATTTTTTAATATATAGTCGTTTACTACCTCGATATAGTTTTCAACCAGCGTTTCTCGAGAGTATTTTATACCATTTTGGTGGAACAATTTTTCAAAAATTCTTAAAATTAATCATTTTTATCATCCATGGCTTTATTGTTGCTCGAAAAGAAAGATAAGTAAAATGGACTGATTTTTATTCCCGAAGCGGCAAGTAAAACCGATATGTTTATATAGTTTTTGAGCTGTTGAACTCTGATTTTGAAAATTTTTAATTTGTCGGAAAAGTATTAAAGTCATATGAAGCTGTTAAATGTCTAATATTTTAAATTATTGTATTGTTGTTGTTGAACTTTAATCTTTTGTCTGCAATGTGGTTTTTTGCTAACATCGTCAGCATAACCGGATCTGAAAGATCTAGATCTATCTTCTTACTGTTTTAGGTTCTAAAAAAATCTTGAGAAAATTTTGAGATATTTTATAAAATCTCTACTTTAATAGAAGCGATATTTAAGCAAAATATTAACTCTAATATATAAACTCTTTTGTAAGAAAAATAAAAATACAAATACGAAAGGTAAATACGAAAGAATTGAGCTTTTCTCTGGGGATTGAAATCCCCACTATGCAGACAGAGACTTAAGAACGTTATTAATTCACGTTTCCTGCTAGTAAAACATACTCTCATCCTTAATAGTCCTCTAATATAATACAGCCATGTTCTTTTAGTTCATATTTTGCTTGATAAAAAAACAACAAACAACGATTATCGACTGTGAAATATTAACTTAGATAAAGAAGCAAAAGTTTCTTGCTCAAAGTACGGATACGTTCTCGACACTAAAATCTGTAAAATATAAGTTTGTGCACGTATGATGCACTCTTGTGGATGCAAGATTAATCACCGGATTGTTGGATGTTACTCCTACATTATTATGATAATTTGCTAATTTAATTATGCTTGATTTTCATCTAAGATTCATTTAAACGTATTTAAATATTGATCAGAAATCTTTCAGCATAATGTTGCTAATAGTAAAAGTGATTCAGCAACTGTTTTATTTACGTTTTTACTCAATGGTTTGCTTTTTTCTTTTTTACATATATTCTTTTGTGTATAATATATTGTGATTTCCGTTCACTAAAAATATTTTATAATTGTAGTAAAATATTACAATAGTATATTTATACTATAGTACTAATAGTATATTTTATACTACTGGTAATTTTTTGTAAGATTCACGCAAAAATATTTTTTTAAGCACCAAGATCCGTTCTGATAAAACAAAGCTTCTTCTTCTTTATTTATTAATTTGTATGATTCTTATATCGATCGATTTTTACTTATATTGTTTATTTCGCTATATATACTATTATTTATTGCATTTTTATACTTTCATTAAGATGCCATTCTCCTAATAGATTCTTATATATTTAATAGCTTCATATACTGGTTTTGATTTCCCGACAAATTAAAAATGTTTAAAGATCAGAATCAGATTCGGCAGTTTATAAACTAAAAAAAAAACATATTTTTACTTGCTACTTCGAAAACCAAACTCGATCTATTTTTTACTTTATTTTTCTTTCTTTCCACCGAGTCATTTTTTCGAAGTCGGAAATAAATGGAAACTGCGAGGCCATATTTGGCAAATAAAGCGGATAAAGCAGCAATTCGAAGACCACCTTATTAATTTTGTTATTGCAACAGTTGAAGAGTGAGCATTGTCAAACATCACTGAAAGCGTCTATTTTGACGAGCTGTCACGCAAACATTACTTGCGATAATGCGCTTGACACATTTGCATTTCTGAAGGATGAAACTTAAATGTCAATAACAATGTGACACTTTTGCTATCTACTCGTCGTTTCGGACACTTATCAATTACCCCTCGTATGTGTATCTTTATAAAGTAAACAAGAATACGTAGATATCACGAAGCTTGATCTTACTACTTCCTTTGAAGTTTTTAAATATAACACAGAGAGTTGTATTAAATATAATAATAAAACTCTGTTAAATATATATATATATATATATATATATATATATATATAACAGAGTCTAAAACAAAACATTGCGTAGTGTATAGTTCAGAAGAATATTTGAAGAAAATTGTGATCTCCCTTTGGAAAATCCTCGTCAACAAAAAAATAACGTCAGGACACCGGGGCAGATTTTGTCGCGTCAAGTCTTCAATTTATTACCTCGTATTATCCGATGTCGTATTGAATATTCGATGCACGAGTGAACCCGGCGGATGAAGAAAGAGAGCACCGGCGGCGGATGTTCAGCGCGCGAAGAGATCGATACGAGCCAGCAGCGATGCTCGCGAGTTCCATATAATCGTGAAAGAGACGAGAAAGAGAGAGAGAGAGAGGGAGAGAGAGAGAGGAAAAAGTGAACGGCGGTACTCGCGCATCGCGCAAGCCAAGATAAAAGCGTTTACGGGGAAGTAAACGAAGATGGTTCACCGGCTGGGGCGTGGTGGGCACCATCGCGGTATTTACGAGGGTCAAGGTTAACGCAAAGATCCTATATGTCGACATGATGCTTGATGCCGCCGCGCGTATCAAACAATTTTCGTTATTCCCGGCGAGAAAAACAGAAAATCATTCGAATCTCGTTGCGCGCACGTTTCCCTTACGTTTAATTTAGTATTTCTTGGGATTTAAAACCGTGATGTTTGTTTTGTACATATAAATATATATATATTTATCTCTTTCTTTCATAACCGATTTATTGCATGTGGAATTATTTACACGGTGATTTATGTGCGCGCGGAAAGTGCGCGTATAAATAAAATGTTGAATGTTGATCTTTATAATTAATTATTTACATGTTACATTAGTTAAATTCATTTAAATTATTAATTGACAAATGTTTCAATATTAAATATTGCATTTCTATCTGACGACATAAATAATTTGCGATTGATACAGCGCGAGTACATGTATATATATATCCACTTTACCGCAATGAAATAAATCGCAGTAAAAGATGGAGAATAGAGTACTTATAACACAAATCAGAGGACAAGGCACGTTTTATGGCGACCGGCACGGACACACAGCGCGCCGGGGATGATTCACCTCCGATAGGAGGGTTTGCGATTGTTACGAGGGTCAAGGTTAAAGAGGCAGATCCACATGCGTCCGCATTAGCTCAATCCGCACGTATGTGGCTTTCTCTCCGTTCCTTTCATGGCAAAGGCACAATTTTCCAGTCTGCAAGTGGCGGATTTGCGTAAATCCGGGGAGGGTTAATGGATTTTATACATGCGCGTACGTATTACATCGCCGAATACATTTAAAAAATATTTCCTACTTTTAGATAAATGATTGTTTTTCGGATTTTAGTTTTTTACATTATGACCTGAAAGATACACACTGAAATTTAACAATTGAGTTGATCACGTTTATTGCCTCAATAGGCACATTGTGAAAATATTGCGCAAAAATGGCATCATGAATGACGACGATTTTGCAATGATTCGTCATAACGCAACAGTTTTGTCAAAGTAAACTTTTGTAAATAATATTTGTCAAAAATCAGAAAAGAGTCGTTGTGCGTATATAATCATTGTGAAATTTTTCGTCGTTTTATGATGCCATTTTTGTGCAATATTTCCACAATAGGAATGTCTATTGGGTTGTGCATTTCTACAAGTATATACATGAATTGTTCTGATTTTTTCATGTTGCAATTATATTTTTACATGTTTTGAGCATCACATGGCTGAAAGTTTTTTTCTCAATTATTGGACAATTCCTTTTTGAAATTAATTTTGCAAATATACTGCTAAGATGATTCGCCATATCGTTATTGTTTTGCCAAAATAGTATTTGGAAATTAATTTTGCAAACAAATATTTCATAAAAGATCAACTTTTTTAACATCTATTTCTTAAAATATGTCTATATAATTGCACATCACAATTTTAATGCGAGATTTTGTCATAATTTTTTTCTATCAGGGTGATTACCAAAGACACGAAGAGATAGATAATTAATTCGCATCACGGAAGAAACAAAGTGTAATTGAGATCAGCGTCTCCTTTTATTCGAGCTCTGAAGAGAAAATATGTGCGGCACAATGCGTATGTATGACGACAGGCATAGATATCTCTCTGCTCTTTGTAGAAATTCCTGGAGCTGCACTTAGGGGATTTCGTCTATTTTCTTGTTTGACGGTTTCTTTCCTTTTCGTTAATGGATTTTCATGGAAATATAACGTTATATGCAAAAGCGCTCTATCTCTCGATATTCGATATCACTGAAAATGTGTATATATACACCTGAGAGCAGAGTTATTTTCAATCTTTCTCTCATATCGAATACTCTAGGCATCACACGCAACAGTGGCGTCTTCAAATATCTCGCCATGTTTATTTCGATTTAAAGTGTCAACGTGCGATGCAGATCTGAGGCCATTGGGAGTAAGAAATAAATTGGAATGAGAGAAAACAAATTCTATCATAAAAGAGAAAATCACCGATTACGTTCGTTTATCACGATAACTAAATACAGATAGGATTAGTCATGTCTTGGTCGAAGATATTGGACTTAAACCCGTCGGATGATTCAGCTCAAAGATGATTTCACACATAGGCGATAAATTATTCTAAAACAACCGATAAATTTATCGCTTCCAGCTAAGCCCCAGAAAAATTCGTTGCCGCTGGAGAGCCAATAAGACACAATCTCCGATTTCGCTAACCGCGACTATCCCGGCGGTCTCTACGGGATTCGAATTTTGCGGTAAATAGCGCGCGGATTTGGTCCCGCGATACCTAACGGCGATGTCGCCACACACTGATTGCCACAAGAACCGCGGAGAATAATAGCGATTTCCCAGGTTGACGCAGAACTCCTTAATGAGTCTCTCCTGAGCCGAAGGACGAGACTGCAAGGACACGATATTGTCGCGAACAAAAAAAGACAAAATTGCAAAAAAAAAGATATTCAATAAAAAGAAACTAATATATTATAAAGCTGGAGAATTACGTCTTTCATTTTATTCAATTATCTGATTAGTTTAATAAGAACTGAAAAGAACTGAACTGTGATGATTGAATAAAAATTGTTCTAATGATCACAAAAAATAAAAAATATAACTCTAATATTAAAACTATAAATATTAAGTATTACATATTAAATCTAATAAAATAGTAGTTGTTTAAAAATAATAGATTTTTTAGAATTTTTTATACTTTTCAAACGTGTGTTTTAAATACTGTACACACACACACACTTTAGTTGTAACATATTCCGAAAAGAAATCGATAAAACTATCTTCGTTTAAAACGCCGTTTGGTCGCGGGAAACATTCGCGAATAATTACCGTTAACGGCAAATGATACTCTCATATGCTCGCTATGCAAGGTATAGTATGAGCTCACACAGGTGCGAACGCATCGTCAGTGAGGGTGCAACACCCTTCTCAAGAGCCCTTAGTTAGACCTTTGCAGCTCGGCAAATTGAAATTATTGGCACAGGTCACCGCACATTATTGTCTCGTTATCGAGACCGCGCATTTGCGCAGCCCGGAAGAGAGAGAGAGAGAGAGAGAGAGAGAGAGAGAGAGAGAGAGAGAGAGAGAGAGAGAGAGAGATTCTTTATATACTTTACTCTGTTTTTTTCTCGATGTTTCCTTTATTTTCAATTTCGAGGTCGCGTATTTATACGCGTTAACTGCCACGTGGTTCGTTTTTCACGTATTGAAATTGTTAATCGTTGAAACACCGAATTCTGTTGACGTTAAAATTATTACCAATTGAGTGATTTTTTTGTTTTGCAAATTCTCCGCGACTGTTTTATTATTTTTTTTTTTTTCGACAAGTTTGTTGAAAAATTTCGGCACGTGTCGATGAATCGAGCGCATCGTGTATCGTTGAAATTCTCGTCGAAATGAAATTCACTTGGAAGTAAATTATATTATGTATATCGAGCGCGCGCGGCTATTTACCGCAACGGGACCCGGCTTTATCTCGATCTGGCTCACGTATATACTTATCGAGATGAACAAGGCGTTACTTATCGCGCAGCTAAAAGTGGCCATTAGATAAGAACGCCGGAACGCGTGCAACTGAACTGGAATATTACCTAATTCAGTTTATAAAGATCGTGCTTTTTTCTTCTTTTTTTTTGCTCGTTACTTGATTTTATTTCGCTCAATTTGCATTCGCTCTTTGTTACTCTTTTCGCCGTCGTTATTTTACATGACTTTGTTATTGCACGTTACAGCCGTTTGTATATTTGCTCTCGAAAACTAACAAATAATATGCATATCTCTCTCGTTTTTTCTCTCTCTTCAAAGTAAAAACAAAAAAAAAAGAGGTATTGAGGCAATTTTCGTGTGTGACTCTCAGAAACCACCAGGATGAGACCTTGAAGAGTTCTTCCATCAGAGCTTCCGCTCTCGTGTCCGCATTCCGCTTCCGCCTCTGCGATTTCTCGCAATTCGCGCCGCCTCTCGACGTCGTCGTTTCGCGACAACGTCGCCTTTTTATTGCGAATTATGCTAATTACCGGGACCCTCGGGAAGGACGACGCGGTTTCGGCTTGGTGCACGTTGTTGTCGACGTAGGGTGAAAGGAGAATACTCGGAGCGTTAATTTGTTCTCTCTTTCCTCCCCCCCCCTCCCCCCTTCCTCCCCCGATGCAAGAGCGGGAGAAAAGGCAACCGACGCGGCGACGACGACGACGACAACGACGACGACCTCCGGTACGAGGTGGAAACGAGCCATCGCTGGATGGATAGACGGTGGGAGGAATCGATTTATCCGGAAGAGTCCTAGAGCTCTTGATGGTCCTTTGTCGTTCTATTGCTTCCGCGGGCTACAAATTGGGAACGACATCCGGCGAATCTTACGGATAAGTCGTCGAGTAACCCGGCGATTTGCATGGAATATTGCGATCATTGCACGAATTCAAAGAGCGCGTCTAAAACCTTTAATGATTTTTAACGAAATTTCAGTAGATATTTACTTGCTGAATATGGAAAGCGAGCGCGCGCGCACGCGCGCGCATAAATGAACGTAAGAATTAATTGCTTGGCGTTCGAAGTTTCAGTTCGCATCGGTGATATTTTTGCGAACGATAACACAAACATCACGTACTTTTTTATTCGATAACTAATTTTATTTCCGGTACCAATTATTTCATATTTTGTTAATTATCAGAAAAGATATTCCAGGTACGTCAATCGACGTAATTGAGTTTTTCCAATTCCTGATGACCGGCAATATTTTATTCAGCGAGAGTACCGAAACGGTCGAATGTCGTGCTGAAGTGCGATGACGAAAAGAGGGGGGGGGGGGG
>QVNV01009204.1:0-13239 GCA_014825455.1 Pseudomyrmex pallidus
TTTCAAAAAACGTTTGCCACATACCTTAAAAAGACGAATACATAGTTTTGCCATGTTGAGAAATCAATGCGTAATACATTTGCAAATAGAATCAAAAACTTACTTGACACCTATAAGGTTTCTCCAAGGGTAATTGAGTGTTAGTATAATCCTCCATATTTCACTTCTGGTTAAACGTTTTTTTGTACGTGTCACATTTATACATACGCAACGATGAATGAACTGTTGTTTAAATATATAAATTGCATTATTATATAATAAGTACATGGTAAATTTTGTAAGAGGAATTTAGACTAGAAAAAGGAGAAAAATGAGAAGTGAGGGAGAGATAGAGAGAGAGAGAGAGAGAGAGAGAAAGAGAGAGAGAGAGAGAGAGAGAGAGTGAGTGAGTTAAAAACAAAGTAAAAAAGAGATTACGTAAGAGAGAAAAACATAGAATACTTTAGGATATATAGTTTCTTACTTTGCACATAAAGGTTTTTGCCAGTTATAAGAATAGTATGAATAGATGGTTTTTTTAGGTTTTTTGCAATCTGTACAAACCTTTGTCAATAAATATACGGAAGCAGTTTGAACTAAAGAGTGATAATGCATACGTCGAGTTTGACAATTAGCAGTCGACTTCAGTGAACAAAGAATCAGTTACACGAAAATTTCTGCGAAGAACACTGATATGTTATTGCGAACGGAACGAAAACTTAAGACGTAAACACAATCTCGTCTTAATAGATATTCTTGTAACGTGATTTGATGTAGCAAAAGACAGAATAATACGTTACATGTAAATAACGATATGTTGAAGTGATTTTGAAGAGTGGATGAAAAAAGTTGTTACTGTGTAAGTATCTTACTTTTATATGCTTTATCTTGTAATATGTAACAACTATATAATAGGTATGTCATATCAATTAGTCTTATTAATCACTAATCGAATTAGTACGTTGATACAAAACACAGTTTATTGCAGTAAAAATAAAAATAGTTTGTATGTTCATTGAACGTGAGATTGACATTCGCTGAGTATTATATAACAATTTAAAAAAATGTGTAAAACTCTCGAAAAATGTATCTCTTTGAAAAAGCTGGCAAAAGGCGCCAAGGACACGCACAACACGTATTATTACATTTGAATTACCTTAAATTAAAAATCTAAACTCAAACTGGTTTTTAGTTGTAAAAAGAAAACCTGTTTTATGATTAATTAAATCAAAGTATTATTGTGCAATTCTTTTGCAGATTAATTATATTAAATATTTCTTTTCAAAATTCAAATGTACAAAAGAAGTGATATGTATTAAATTCTAACAAATAATTTCTACAAAATTGGTCTCTACAAAATCGTTTTTAGAAAAGAACTGATATAAGAACACAAGAACACCAAGACAATGACATAACACAAAAGCTCTGAGAAATCATACGTATGTTATACAATATGATAGTCGCACGCGAGTTTACTTGCGAGAGCGAGAAAAAGAGTTCTTCTTATTTGCGCATATTTATTTAAACATTTATGCATGTGTAGTAAAAATTGAGGAATTCAATGACATTGTGGATATCTGCTGACTGCTTGATCGCTTTTTTTGTATATTACAACTTGCAATTTTACGACTCACAATACAATTTATCCCATTCGTAGAGATATATAACGCAAGTAAATGCATATAAATATATAATGTCAATAAAAGCCATATTTTTTTCTCTCTCTCTTTTATGTTTTAATATTACATTGAACATTGCGCGTGTATTTTTAGGTACATTAATATTTCCTTTTCATATGATATTTCTACATGATTTAATGTCATGTACATATTTAATAAAGTTTTTCATTACATATTAAATACGTCTCTACTCTATTCTGTCGAAAAGTTCTTCACATCATATTCAGGAAGTAAAAAAAGAAACGAGACTTTGTTCGCGAGGGAAAAAAATCCAGATATTCTCCGTGACATTGTCACGTTCCGAAATATATCAAAGTTTCGACACGCGTGTCAAATTTCTGATATTTTGCATTGACGTTCGTATCCTCGCGCAGCGAAAGTGCATTTTTTTAATTTGTTCAATCTTGGAAATTTTGAGACGTAACGTAGCGCGCGTCGCGTTAATCTAATGTCTCGGCGGTCTCTCCGCAAAACTGCACTCCGTCGTCGTCGCGAGGAATCTATTTCCGCGAAATTTCGCGGTGGATAACGAAGGGCGAAAACGAAAGTGAGCGAAGACGTGACGCGCCGCTCAACCGTTTATATGCCATCTTCTCGGCCTAAATAAATTCCTGCCGAGAATTCTTCCTTCTTCTCCGTTCTTTCGCTCTTCACTTTCGTCAAGTTTATCCTCGCCCAGGACATCTTTCGTCAGGTTTCGCCTATTAAATTTGCACTCCTCTCCTGCGGACACCTTCGCGCGTCCCGCTCTGCTTAGAGATTCCGCGCACGACCGAAACGAAAGCTCCCATAAGAATTTCCCGTTTTCTTCCGTCTCCGCGAGATTTCGCGGTTGTTTTTTTTCTTGCTCTCGCAGCTTCCCTTCTCTTTATTCCCAGCTACACTTTCCTCTCGGCAAAATCTTTATATCTCGTTTGTCGACAAGATGCGTCCGCGACGTGCGAAACGTCGTCTTTTGCAATATGCTCCACCGCTTCCGAGAAGCGTCGCCGCTGCGTGAGATCGATGGATGATTACCGAGATCGGGGTAATTGCCTCATCTACATTCGAGTGTGCGCTCCTCGTTGTGTTTAACGTTGCGATCGATGCGGCTAATTATGTTCAAACACGAACCGGTAAACGAACACCAACGGTCTTTCTCGACGTCCGGGAATTTTGATATGTCAGCTTTTCTGAACTTTCTCTCGCGGGATATAAAATCGAATATTCTTGAAACACTACGGAAACGTTGTACAAGACTAGCAACGCATGTGTGTGGAATAAAAAATAAAACGCTGTCTTAGATTGACTCCGTCTCAAGCGTTAAATCAAAAAACAAAAACGATTTTGGAATGCTGTTCGTAATACTGTGTTCGCGCTCGCACACGTATATACACATGCATGTAACACCAACAACAACGGACCTTAGAATGCCAGGCAATTATTGGCTTAACCGCATCGATTGAGTGGCTATTTGCGCCGGCATTCCGAGTCGAGTCGGTCGCTCCACACATTGATCTCCACTCCTGCCGCCTTGGTACCGCGGCCTTTATTGGGGAAGCGAATCTGCTCTCGGAGTATGCTCCAAGTATATTGTCGGGCCGAAACGATGACAGCTCTCGAGAAGCTAGCTTCGTTTCTAAGAACAAGGCGGAAGTTCCGCGCTTTATATTACTTTTATACAGACGTCGTCGTCTGTAATACACTCGCGGATGTTCGCCAACTCGAATCGTAGTTGAAAATCTCGATTGATTTCGATTTATTTTACAGCCGGGGCTTCGAGAATCGAGGGATTAATAAAATATTTACGCTAGCGATCAAAAATTCGCGGACCGGGCGCGGAGGAACCGGTCCCCCTACCCCCCACTTGCCCTTGGATCCCCCGTTCCGTGAATTTTTGATCGCTAGTGTACCCATGTGCATAATACACGCGTACATTAGCGATTAAAAATTGAGAAACCCCATCCCTCTTGCTCAATTCCGCGAATTTTTGATTGCTAGTGCGCGTATAAAAAAATCGACGTTTATGTTATCTTCGCGTTTGCAAGTCGCGACGAATTTTGCGACCGAAATCGCGGGAATGGAAATCGCTAGTTTCGCGTGACGCGTGTTGCGGGAGGAGACAAAGCAGGGACGTAGCAAAGCGATGGATAGCACCGACGTTAGTGGTTCCCAGGGGTGCAATCCGTCAAAGATCGAGGATAAACGAGGGAAGACATGTGGCCGCAGATAAGTCGACACAAACGGGGAAGGACAAAAAAAACCCCGGAAAATAGCAGCGGCGATAGTCGCGTTGCATTTACCCCCAGCGGGGGTTGGCAGTTCAATTTTAGATTGCCGTAGTAGTAGACGTTGCGGAAAAAGTAAGAGAAAACGTCGCGACTGCTGTGCAGCCGATAGCAGAGAGATGACTCTGTCACGCGCGTTCGGAACGGAGATTCGAGACAGGTCGGTCGTTAGTCGGTTTTGCGGGTTTTCAAACAATTTATTGACTGGGAAAAAATTTATTGGAACGGAAATCTTTGACGAGACTCCGGTCGGGATTATCAACAAATTACATTTAGGGTAAAAGTACCAATTACTGTGCCCATTAAGATTTTAACTCTCGCGTTTTCTATTAAATTAAACTAATATTCTTTATTTTTCCCACTTTTTAAAACATGTATGTTTATAGTTTATTATGTTTCCTACTGATACAATTTTTTTGTACATATAATATTTATAAAATATTAAATATCAAAAATATGAAAAAAAAAATTAAATATCAAAATAAAAAATAAAATATTAAATATCAAAAATATGAAAAAAAAGTCTAGTGAGCCAATTACTGTGTGCTGAAGACGTAATTACTGTGTGTGCAAATTATTGTGCTAAATTTTACTTAATTTTACTAAATTTTACTAAAGAAATAAATATGTTCATTTTAATAGTTCTTTATCTCGTTATTTGTGAAAATAAAAAAAGGCCACGGTAATCGGATCCCACACGGTAATTGGTGCTTTTACCCTGCCTCTGTATATTTTTATCTGAAAGAGTGTAACGTGAGGAAATATATTTTTGCTGTAAAAAATATATTCCTTATGTTATTACTTGGACTCGAGTCGATTTCGAATAATCTAAAAATGACGGACACAAAATCCAAGAACCTATATATTTCTCGAGAGTTATTCAAGAAGAACTATTTAAAATAATGAAATCCTTTTCAACTTTGTTGATTAACTTTTCTGTTTGGCGAATATTAGCTCGCGATTCGCTCCCCGAGCGAGTTTGCGACGAAGGTGCCGCCGCACGGCTTGAACTATGCAAAAGAGCGGGGCGGAGACCGCGGCGTTACATCGTGCCGAACTTTGCGCGTGCTTTTGGAGTTTTGTGGCAAAGTGGCTCCGCGCGGAAGTTTTGTCGCCTCTCTCTCTCTCTCTCTTTCTGGCAAGATCTTTCTGCGCCATTTCCTTGGGAAAAAGCTTCTTTTCGCGAAAACGGACACTTTGCACGTTGCGCGCATCTAGTCGGTTTAATATTTTATGCATGAATTATTAATATCTTGTTAAAAGTATCCATAATATCCATGCATATGTGATATCGTAATCATTGTACGTACAAAGGATACGTAAAATATTATTCATATTCTCGTACAACTTATATTTCATGCATGAACGACTTACGTAACATATATCGCATGTAATATAATACGAGCAAATATTATTTTTCAAGACAAAACTGTAACAGCGAAATTACAATTCGACTCTCGTTTGACACACAACGTCGTTATAAATTTTCACTCGTTTCTCAGAAAAGGTATTAATCCGGAAGAAAAGAATTTCGTTTTTCTTTTTTTTTCAATTTCTTCTGTTTCCCCGCATTTTTTTATTCAACGTGTTTTCTCTTTGCGAAATGGATTAAAAACGAGACACGCGACCCGTCTGGATGTTGGCGGGGATATTTCTCGCGTGCCATTTTATTAAAATCCCGGTGCGTCGCTCGCGAGTAAATCATCTTCTCGAAGTCGAAACAAGTCGTAAAACAAGCCGAAGACAAAACGAGTCGCGCGCGCGCGCGCGCCACGCGTTTAATCAACGAATGTGAGAAATTAAAAACTTCAGTGTTTCCCAACCAGTGTTTTCCATCTCTCTTGATGTGCTAAACGTTGTTCACAATGAAAATGATGAAAAACGGTGTTTGTTTCTTAATAAATTAATTAAATGTTTTTTTTATCTATCAAATGTTTCATCTGTTAACAATTTAAAAAAAATCTTATTTTATGACGCGCTTGAATATTTTGTTGAAATTACGCAGAGATGCGGAACAAAACTAGAGAAGATTGCAATGCGCATGAAAGATTGAAGTAATAATCTAGCGAGCTCTCGCGGGGTTTTTCGTAGAAAAATCCGCGCGATCTTTCGAAAAAATGTTTCATTCCGCTCCGCTGGATGTTCAATGCGCTCGCTCGAAATTACATTCGAAAAACATTACTTCGCGGAAATATCTCGAATCCGCAGCTTTCGTTTGGCACGGAAAGGAAATTTCACGAGAGAAACACACATCGTCGCTCCTTCCTTGGAAAAAAACAGATTTGATGATGTTCGACACATTTTCTCGCTCGTAAATGTTAAAACACTAACGTTATAGTTGACATATTTCTCGAGGATGTGTTGATCTTCTGATAAAATTTCTTCTTTTTAAAACGAAGTCTATAAGTTCACCGAACAAACTTGTAACAATCAGTTTCGTATATAATTAAAAAAAAAATCGTATTACAGAAATCTAACGAGGACGTATTTCCCGTTTCTTCTTTGAAAACCGTACGTTTTTTCAAAGCGCACGTCGGATCGTATTCGTCTTTCACGGTTCCGCAGTTTATTTACGGGGATCCGCATCCCCCGACCACGAAGGGGTTGAGCCCGCAGGCTCAGTTATCCATATTTAAATACCTTTCACCCCCTCGCTCGCATCACTCCGCTCAGCTTTTTCCAGCGGGTAATCGCGGTTCTGGGATTTTATAGGATTTCTGTCGCGCGTACGCCGAGCGCGTTTTATTTCTGTCCCGTTTCACGTTTGCGGTTATTGTGTCTAGGATATACAAGCTATCGATCCGAAATTTTGCGTGAACGCAAAATTTCGAACAATACAAAAAAAAAAAAAAAAAAAAAAAAAAAAAGCGCGCGCGTTTAGTTTATTTTTAAAAATCGATTTTACACGACACAATAATATCTGTAAGATATTTTTTGTGAATCGTGAAAATTTTCAATATTTTAATCTAATTTTTTTTAAATCGTATCTATGGTTTTTTTTGTTTTGAAGATTTTTTCTTTGCACATGATCGGTTCGATAAATAACAGACGAATTTTTCGTTGAACCGCAGTGGCCCGGGAAGAGAGTTTTATCGAAAATCGGCTTTCCACCTTTTCGTTATTCGGGATAGCACGCGAATGCCCACGATTCTGTCAACATCGTCCTTCGCACATGATCGCATCTAATATCTTTACATAGAAATGTCGATTCGATTTCTTGCTTCTCCTCCCGGTTTGTTTACTCTTTTCCGTACGTGAACAAAAAAAAATAAAAATCCATCTTTCTCGCCCGTCGTCGTATATTGGTTTGTATTTCTGTGTGAGAATATATATATGTATGTACTTTTAAATACTAGTATATTTCTCAATTGTCCTGTCGAGATACGCGCGCGTAACAAGAAAGCACTTGACGCACGCCAACCTAAATAATTGCCACAACGTTTCCACCCTTTTGAAAGGGGTAGACGCGGCTGACTCTCTCTCTTCTGCCGCAACCCCTTCGTACTTACTCTCTGTTAAATTGAACAATGGTTCTCGCGCATCGAATGTTTTGTCGTGGCGGCAAATTGCGTCGATCTGATCGCGACGACGAGGACGCGAATGCGCGTAATTACTCGGATTATACACAGTCGTTAAAAAAAAATTAAATTCTTGATCGAGTTTTGAGTGAGAAAAAGTAAAGTAAAAGTGAATTTTATCATCGGCGAATATCTTCAACATTTGATAGGTTCGCGACGAAGATTACGAGAAACGCAATCGACCGTCGTTATCTCTACCATATCACGTGTAAGATCCCTGAGGTCATTAGCAAACGTGGCGAATAGCGGCTTGCTCGCAGTTAATTAGATACCACCGCGCGCGCGCGCGCGCCATCTTATCAGAATGTCTCCCGTCGTTTACGCGAATAATTTACGTACATTCGCCAAAGCCGATATCGAACCATGTATGTGTTTCACAAAAAAAAATGTGAAACTATTATTTCTGAAATATATTTCCACAGCATCCGCTTATATATTGTATAGCTATATAATAGGACGAAAACAGGATACGTGTGCGTTCAATTTTCATAATTGATCAAATGTCAAACAAGGGAAACAGGGAGGGATGCGACTGGGGGGGAGGGGGGAAAAACTGCTGTAGCATTCGAACTCAATTTGCTCGATACACCGTACCGCGGAGAGATACGCCCTTTTTATTCGCGGCGGCGCCCCCTTCGTCCTTTCAGCAGGACCTCGACATTCCTCTCGCGTTCGTGCTTTTACCCTCGCCTCTGCGCGCACACACACACACCGGGACGTCGCTTTCAATTAGACGATGCATCGCGACGGCGGTGTCGTTCGAGGGCCACGAGAGGGCGAGAAAGAAGAACTCTCTTCGGGAGACCACTTCGCTCTTCTCCCGATAGAGTCGTTCG
Organism: Pseudomyrmex pallidus; assembly: GCA_014825455.1. Lineage (NCBI taxonomy): Eukaryota > Metazoa > Arthropoda > Insecta > Hymenoptera > Formicidae > Pseudomyrmex > Pseudomyrmex pallidus. Next base: position 8,340 of record QVNV01009204.1, read on the forward strand.
TACACGTTCGTTGAATCGACAGCGCAGGGAAAACAAAACTGTGCTCGCGAAAACAACAACCGCGCCCCGGTCCTCGTGGATTTGCGAGAGTCAGATAACGAACGAAGGGATGCACGGAATCGGATCCTGTATCCTTGAAGAGATTGAGCTCCGCGCATACATCACATTTAAATAATCTATTTTAAATAGAAAATCCAGAAACTAGATTAGATTCGCAACTCAAAATCACACAAAACTTTTATTTAATAAATATAAGAGTCTAAATCCAAGTTTTAACTTTTTTTAACAGCGAGCGAAAAAAATAGTTTTGAAATTTCAATCAAGAAATTTATCGAGCAGATAATGAGTGTATCGAACATTTGTTTTTATTTGTGATAAACATAATCTCCTCCCGTAACGAGCAATGTGTAAAAGTTTGCGATAATTAAATGTAAAACAAATTGTATTGAATTTAACTTTTCGTGATCAAAAATAACGAGTCGGACCGGGTCTGTGAGACCCACGCGACTTTAAGATCGATTACCTCCGCGAAAAATCAATATTTTCAATTTCTTTTTTTGAATCCAGAGTTTCAACACTTCCGCATCAATAAAAAAAAAAAAAAAAAAAAAAAAATCTTTCAAAAAATCTGTAGCAGTTTCGAAGATATGTGAGAAGCGATGCACAATTTCCGAGCGGGTCTGGAAGAAGCGTTAACTGACAACAAAGGGTTAAAAATAATAATTAATATAGTTTGAGTGATATATTATATCACGTTGTTTGTGAGAATTTTGTTTTGCAAAATTAAATTTAATTTCTATAATAAATAAGAAGCCAAAAAAAAAATTTTTTTTTTTATGAAAAGAGGGAGAGAATTTTCAGCTCTCTTTGATTTCGCAAAATAATATACACGCGCATTTGACACTGCAAAAGGATCTCGAGGAGGAGAGAGAGATTGTCCTCGGGAAATAAGCTTTCTCGTTGGATTCGCCAATGAATCCTCGTTAGAGCTTTTTCCGGTTTGTTCTCTTTCTCTCTCGTTTGATCGCGATACTCTCGCGTCGCGAGAGAACAAAAGAGTCAAGTTCTCTGGCTTCTCCCCTTCTCAGACTTGTTGTAATTATTCGATTTTAGTGTTTGTTCGCGTTCTCGAGTATCTCGTTAATTCCTACGACTAATACGCCTTGAATCCTCTGTTGCAGGGATCGACAGCGAAGAACATGGGATCCTTCGCGGCGTCCTGAATCGGTGAGTTTCCTTTTTCTTTTGTTTTCATCGCAAATCTGTTATTACCATTTGTATCAAGCCAATTGTTTAGAGAGACGCGCGGTTGAAAAAAATAAACTTAAAATTTGCGAGTAACAATAGAGCCTTGATAGGCGTTTAAATTCAAGAGTTTGACGTTGACAAAATATATACAAGTATAGTTTTTTTGCTATAATACGTTTTTTTTATGATATATGATACACATTTTTGACAGAGAATAAATGTCTCATGTCAGCGAATAGATTGCTATCAAAAAGTAAAAAAAAAAAAAAAAAAAACGATATGCTTGTCAACGTTAATTACTTGCCGATTGACGGGGATTATTGGAAGCGACGCGTTGAAAATCTTACACTTCGGACGTGCTCTCATCGAGTTTGTAATTACAGCCCGGTCTTGCGTTCATCCTCGCCTAATGAACAACGGTTGATGCACTTTGACGTTATATCGATTAATCGCTTCTCGAAGAAAAGACTCTCAAGAAGCCCCGCAATCGATCTTGCTTCTATCTTGCCCTAATGTTGTTTTTGTTTTTTTTTTTTTTTTTTTTTTTTTTTTTTTTTTTTTTTTTTTTTTTTTTTTTTTTTTTTTTACGTTTTTTCCCAATTGGTAAAAAAATTCGTTTGCTTTTAATTTTCTTTCGCACATAATTTTGTAATTGATAACTTTTTGCGCGCGCGATACATGCGAGCGATACATTCGCGCGAGTTGAAACACGCGCGCGAGCAAACATTAATTAATTCTCGGAGATTTATTCGCGAAATAATCCTCGCATAAAAAATTTCGGATAAAATATATCATCTCTCTCGACCATTTTTTGATAATAGAGCGATTTTTTTTTTGTGAAACTGTCATGAATTACTTTTTTACACGTCGGCTCAATTAATTAACGAAACTTCCGGTTAGATCCGGAGCACCTCCGTTCTCGTCTCTTAATTAATCGAACTAATCAGAAGAGTTCGCAAGAGAAAAAGCGAAAGGTGGCTCCAAGTTCTATAAAACAACGTGTTCGTCCATCTTTTAATTGGATTATTCCTCTTTTATATATCCTACTTTTCGCTTTTTTTTTTTTTTTTGATGTCGAGTAGAGCGCTTGGTCTTTGTCATACGCGACTGTTCCTAATTAGCTAACACAATCGCGTTGATCGAATCAGCGACGACGACGACGTCGTTTATTTTTCCACTTCGATATTGCGCGCGCTCCATAAGAAATTGCGTTAGATTTTTTTTCCCCCCCGAACACTTTTTACTGATTCTCTTTTGAAAAAGCGGAACAATTTAAAAAAAAATTGTCTGATATTTACTCTATTGTTTCACATCACGGTGATTATTGAAATATTTTATGTATGTTTTGTTTGTATTTACGTTTGTTTGTATCCGGAAATCGTGAATTTTTTTAATTGTTTAAAAGCGAAGCGCGCCGACGACGGGCCATTAGCCTGCTGCGCGTTTCTTCACCGGCCGAACGAGAAGAGCAGTTTCTCGCGCAAGCGCAATTCCGCGCTCGACCGTAATGGGAATGGTTATGGATTTTCGGGCTCCGCGCGACCTTCGCGTGTCGACCCATGCTGCTCCTCCTCGTGCTCTTGCATATTGTCATCGAGCGTTGCTCGAATCGCTGGGACATCACCTCGCGAAAACTCTTCCCGACGCTTTCGCGCTCGCGAAACCAACGATCTTTTCTTTCCCGCGATTTCTCTCGAGCACGGCAGCTATTTTCGAAACAATATTTTGCATTGATCGGACGTAACATTTTCATTCTTTTGCCATTTGCGATAGCCGTTTTCGCGGTAATTTTCAGAAAGCCCAGAAGCGAATATCGATAATCGTCGATTTGCGATAGCAATAGACGAAAATGGTTTTTCGATCGAAATTCAAGAGTCGAATATAGAACAGGGCAAGATTGTACGTGTATAATTTTTCAGAAGTATTATTCAAGTGTTAACTCGAATATTACAAGCTTTATCATGAAAAAAAAACTTCGAACTGTTTTAAAATATTTAAAATTGCACGAATTTAATTGCTCGTATTTTTCCGATGTTCTTCGGACTCAGTCGTGCCTCTCATCACATTTATTGTCGACGCTGCTTTAAAGACCTCTGCTCGTCACTGCTCCGAGCGCGCGGGTGACAAAGTCTGTTATTCTTTCTCGAGCGCATGAGGGAAATAGCGGGTATCTATAACGGCGCGTTACTTTAAATAACCAACTCTCCAGAGCTCGTCCGCTAATCCCGGCGTTCATTCGCGGACGCGAGTCAAGAGAGCGCCGCTGAATGGGATAGGTGGAGGTAAAGGCAAAAACATGAAATATGAAAGAGGGCATTCGTATATACACACATACATATATATAGGTATGCACCGTGATCTGTGTTTTACGAAGAAACGACCCCTACTCGCGCGCGAGTCTATTGAAACCGAGTCGCCTCTTTCTCTCTCTCTCTCTCTCGCACATCCACGTGCTCCACTTGCTTTATGTATTCATCCTCGAAGACCTCGAGCCGCGCTCGAACGATGTCAGGAAACGTGTTTACTCGCGGTTTACGTCGGCCTCCCCCCGCTCTGGTCTTCCCACCTTCGTCCAATATTTGATTTGTTCTCATCAAAATGCTTATTCCCCCTTTTATTTCGAACGTTTCGCATATAGCTGTCGCGTATAGCTGTCGTGTTATTGATGTGTCCCGTATAAACTCTACTATACCCGTCGTAACAAGACGAGGAGAACAAGCGAGATAACGCTGACAAATAGCGAAATAACTGCCGCGAAAAAAAAACAAGTTTGAAAGTACCGAGCAACTCTCCTCGAGAGTTGCAATCTGATCCACGATAGTGTTTCGGGAAGCTTCGAGAAGAACGAGGAGGAGAAGCGCTTATTATTCTTTTTGACCTTTGGACCGAGCCGGTACTTTTTCATTAAAAACATGGTATTTTTTTCTGGAATATTTATGTATGAAAAGTCAGTTTATTATGTTGCGTGGAGTGCCTTTCACCTATAATTTTGAAAAATGGTGTTTCCAAGGGTTTTTTATATCGCTGATTACGTTTTCTGAATTTGAATTGCAAAAATCTTTCAGTACAGTAGCATTAGTAAGTTAATTATGTATAAATAAATAAATTTTGCACCTCAGATTGCACTGTAAATTTTAGACAATTTTACCCAGGGCTAACGAGACGGAAAAAGTGGATATAGAAAGTATTTTTGGGTTTTAGAAAATGTTTTTTGTGGTTTTTTTAAATATATTTTACTTCTTTGTTTTGAATTCGAGAGCTAAACTATCATCCAAAAACGCATTTGGATTTTCTTAATATTGTTTCTCACAAAAATAAAGTCAGATGAAAGAGAACTCGTCTCTAAAATATAATATTAGTGGCTCCATACGGCATCACGACCGGCGGTCTAAGCGTTAAACCATAACTTTGCGGTTAATTTTTCTTATACTTGTCGCGAGAGAACAAGATGAGAGAAGATTGAGACGCGGGTTGTTAACATCTTTATTAGAAAGTCAGAATGTTCGTAATGAATATTCAAAGCTTTGCTTTTATACCAACAAGGTGTTATAATACCTACCTTTGCAAAAATTGCGCAACGCGCGCGCAAGACAAAATGCGAAGAGAGAATAAAATTTTTCCTTCCGCATTAAGCCCCGTGATGGGGGGGGGG
>QVNV01009206.1:0-11673 GCA_014825455.1 Pseudomyrmex pallidus
CCGTTAAATAAGTAAAAATATTGCTTAAACCTTAGAGCACAACCCTTCAAAATTAAAAAAAAATAATTATAACATTAGTAAGATATAAAAAATTTTATAATCTATTTTTAACTATTGTTAGGGCCAAAAACCCGCCTTATGGACCCTCATCCTTTAATATCGATTATATCGTAACATTCGCGACCCTCGTCATCTGCTCGACACGTTATACCATCACTTGTTATTCGAGCAGAAAGTAATAATCGGACGTAAACTCGGGCTTCAACACGTCGCGAACTTTCGCGATCCTCCTTCCTGTTCCCGATATCATCTTCAGTTTTATACCACGTCGTTTCGAGTGCGTGCGTCGTTTACCTCGCGGGGAAAATAATAACAAGAAGACTCTTCGGAGTTATAGTCGACGTTAAGTATTTACGGGCGTAAATGTCGCGTGTCATTAAAGTAATGGCATTCGTCTTATATCAGCATCGTCGGATATAAATCTCGAGCGAAAGATCGATCCCCCCGCGGCGAGTCGCAAGAATTCACCGACGATCCTTTCGCCTCCTCTTCGGCGATAGTGGCGATACACGAAGATCGATCGACGGGAAGCGTCTCCGGCCGGACTCTCTTTTCTTTTTCCTTTTCTTCTATTTGCCGAGGGACGAAGATTTTGGGAAAGAAAAACTCGAGTCGATGTTTGTCCTACTTTATTTGTCATACTTGCCGATTCTCTTAGTTTCGTGGTCATCGAAGTTTCCGAATGAAGTTCGCGTCACGATGTGAGAAGAGAAAATTACAGTGGGTTTTCCTCTCCTTTTTCCCGAGGATGCGAGTTGAAAATGGAAGGACAATTGTGTTGTCGTTTTCTCGAGGATAAATGAGGATAATTCAGCGATAAGAAAGAAATGCACGTTTGCGCATTAAATATGACGTTTGATATCGGGAAAACTTGTTATATTTGCCTTCGCGCGTCGCGAGGAAAAAAAGAGAGGACGCGCAGAGAGAGAACCCACTTCGTTTAATTTAAGATGAACGGGGGAACGAACTCGCTTCTCAGGCGTGGTTTTTATTTAACTTTCCAAGTAAATTCTTTTTCAACTCGTGGATGAGTGCCCCGTTCGCGTTTCCACGATGACTTTTTGTCTCGTCCAATCAATCGGTTTCTACAAAGCACACGGTCTCTCTTTCTCACGGAGTCTCGTTCCGCACAGTAGGAACACATAAACGAAAATGGGCCGCCATTGTCGGGTTTCTGACCATCACGAAGCGCTATCCCGACGCTGCTGTCTCTCTCACTTTAGCTCTTTGAAATGTTATTGTTATTGTGTTCACGCTATTAAGAAGATTCTTATTCACCGACGCGCTCGAATTGCACAGTCATTTATTATTTATTATTGTCGATATCGAAGATATACGATAATATCTCAAATTTTCGATATCTAAGTATAAAATACATTTATCTCAATATGATTAAATAAATATTGACAGAAAAATATCGGAGTTAAAATTTAACACGTAACTTTCCACAGACACGTAATTAAAAACAATGGAACACAGAACAAAGATCGGTTGTGTCGAGAGTATAAACAGTAATTTATAATAATAAATATAATAACATCTCGCTAATAAGTGAGATTATCTTTTGGATTTATTTATCCGTTTGTTATATTTTGGGTTGATTTATTTTCGGTGCTTAACACAGTACTTTTTTGCAAGCAAAAGAAATTCCAATTTCATTGCTCTCTCCGAACAGCTCGACTTTGTCTTCTCGATAATCGAATAAATCCTCACTCTCCCGTGCTGGTTGACTTTTCCGGTGATCATCCGTCGACTGGAGCCAGTTACTCTTTGCGTTGAAATAGAGGTTGTTGCTTCGCGATTGCTCGTCGTTTGTGAGCGTGACAATAAGGAACAAAATCAGCTGAGTGGCGCCAACATTATAATGCTTTTTCGTGTTCTTTCGCTATGAATGCCTCACAGCCCCCTCGACATCCCTCTAGAATACGCGCTGCGTCGTCGCGTCTCGCTCGCTTGATGTGAGCGGAACGTACGTTTTCCCCGCACAAAAGAGTATCGGAAACTCCGGGGACTTCCCCTGCTTCTCGTGGCCTCCTTCTCTCCTCTGTCGTTCCGCATGAAGTCAAATCCATAACTTTACAGTCTTTTCCCATTGCGATTGTCGTGTACATTATCGAATCGTCGTTTTATTCATTTCTTTGCAATAGAGAGAAAAAAAAAGCGCGTGATATTTCCTTCCGTTTGCACAGACAATTGTAATAAAAATTTCGCGGAGTTTCTCAGATATTAAAATGCAACTTCGCGTTTCGGACGAGCTTCGTATTTTTTGTCAGACCGGAAAAATAATTATATTCTCAGATTGCGTACAATGTTTATGTTAATTTCTGCGTAATTCAAAATCTAAATACACGGATCTTAAAATACACAAGCAACTTTTTAAAGAATTTTATATTTTTACGTCAACCTGAACGTTCGCGTAGCGAGTGAATCACATTTCTGCTTTCGTTATTACCGCGAAGTTACAATTTCCGTTACTTTCGTCATATTTTTACGCAAAATATTTTCAGAGAGTGGTTTAAAAATGAAACTTTTTTTCTTATTTATTTATGTTTTTTTTTTTATACATGTGTGATATATTATAACGATGTTGTTATTATATTATTTGCAGCTTGCTCGATAGACTTCGCTACGGAAACCTTAATAAACTTATGCCACGGTAAACGACGATGTGTGGTGGTGGCCAGCAACACAACGTTTGGCAAAGCAGATCCTTGCAGACCAGAGAGCAAGACCTATCTCAAAGTTGTATATACCTGCGGTAAATAAGCTGCTATATATTTTTGATCGCATTAGATGATTTTGAAAAGTGACATTAAAAGAAAAATTAGAAGAAGATATTTATTTGTTTGTTTTGTTTTTGTTTTACAATCAACTAATATTTTTACTTCATATTTTTTATAAAGAATATTTTTATTTTTTTATATAAAAACTGAAGATGATCTGAAAATAATTATTAAAATGTCTCGAACAATCATATTGTTTTTACTGTTTTCTACATTCACAGGATTATCGCCCTTTTTCTCAAAAGGTTCTTTACATCAATTTAGAATTTAAATTCGTACATGTGCTCACTTGAGAAAATTTAGGATATATCTAAACCATGATAAGAGATTCTCAAATTTCAAAATTTTCGAAACTTGAGAATCTTGTCCCTAATCGTAAAATAAAATTTTACACTTTTTCAATATTTGTTTTCATGGAAAAAATGTCCGAGAAAATTGTTGTTGAAAACTCAATAATTTCAGACTTTTAACAAATGTTCCTATGAGGTTCATATTTTATAGAAAAAAAGTAGAATGTGAAAATGACACAGATATTTGAGAAAATTTATACTGATAGATTAATAGATGAACTTAGAAATCTATTGCAATAAAAATAAAAGGGTTTTTCTACGAAACTAAAAAAGAAAATAATTAATTATTAAAATATTAAAAACAGCGAGTTTTAGGGTCATAAAAATAATATGTGATAACAGCGCAATCAGCTCGGCAGTAAGTTGTTTTTTTCTTTATTTGCATTTAAAGCAATAGAAATGTATTAATTAAATGATCTTGTTACGTATTATTACATGTTTTTGTTCGTTTTGAAGGCTCATTATACATGACTGTAGCTACAAATCTATTATTAGAGATATTTTGAAAATTGACACGTCATTTCAAATCTTAGACATTTCTACAAATAACACAACCACACACCAAAAAAAAAATTTTCTGGCCTGGTCAGACATTTACTATATGTTTTTGGGATCGCTGAAACCAAATCCGAAGTCTATTTAACTCTATCACATCAGGTTTTCGACATAACTGCAAAAGACCCTATAATTATATGTATATAACTGACTTTCTCGTTACAAAAAAGAAGACAGTTTTTGTATCAAATTATACCTAGCGATAAAACAATAGATCTATTATGATAATCCTAAGCGTAAAAAATCGTAGGCAAACGATCGACATCGACTCCAAAATGCAACATCCGCGGAAATAAGATTTTGTTGTGCATTTGGTGGGATATGAAAGGCGTTAAATGAGCTCTGCTGAAACTAAATCAAACAACTACTGCTGAGCATTATCAACAACAATAATTGATTTAAATCAGATCGTGCTTTTAAATCAGAAATGTTCAATACTAACTTAAATAAAACGCAAAGTGATTTTGTTGCACAACAATAAAGATATGCACGACAAAGATATGTTATCAGCACTTTAATGGTCTTACCACACGCCGCGCATTCACCAGACTTTTTCAGATTATTTCTTATTTCGAAATGCTGGTCAACTAATTAGCAAAAGATGCAGCACAATCTTGCTGATCATTTCTTTGAAACATATAAAGAAATAAAAAAAAATAATTCGATGAATAAATTGCTTCAAAGGACAAACATTTTTTTTTTTTCGCGGAATTCACTTATTGCCAGAAAAGTGAAAAAAGTTATAGCTGGCGATGGAAAATATTTTGAATAAAAAATATAATTTAACGTCTTTCTAAAATAAACGTTTTTGTTTTTCAAAAAATCCCTCAAAACTAATCAAAATACCTAATACATGATAACAAGGTAAAAATTAAAAAATTTTTCAAAGGTAGATTTTCCATTCCTCTTTTCACCTGATTAATCTTCTCAAATGCTGGAAAGTTTTCTTGGTTTTGACCGCATATAATAATTCAGCAATGTCCAACACACATGTCTCTCGTGTTTTGGTAAAACTACTCTCACTCATTTAATAGAATAAAAATTGCTCATTCAAATATACAGTTGCGTATCTCTGATGAATAACACAAATGTTTCACAGACATTAAATACATTTCTGTGTGCTATAAATTTAAGTAAGAGAAATATTAATTCTGTTTGAAATATGGAATCGAATTTTGATGCGAAATGTATATTAAAATATACGCTTCGCCCGTGCGCAACGAGTCCATCTTGTATTTGCAAATAGATCACCGAATAAACTGACAGTCGAGTTAACATTGCGAATATAAGAATAAAAAGTACAAAATCCATTATAAGAAAGAGATAGGTAAAAACCACTGAGATTTAAACGGTGGAATTATACGAGCGTTTCTTTTTCCGGAGAAGTGCAGCCGACGGCGATTCACATAGCGTTGCAATCCTTGCGACTTGAAAAGTAGCGAGAAAAACTGATATTACGGGCCGTGCAATAACGTGTTCGGTGGAGGATTTATCTGCAGCTTGCTACACAATGGCGTATAATGAGCGCAGGAACGCTTTCCTCTCTCTCTCTCTCTCTCTTTCTGAGGAGAAGTTATTTTATTGCGAGAAGGTTCGAAGTGACTCGACGGCAGCAGCAGCAATAGCAGCAGCAGCAGCATCAGCGAGCCTGGCGACAGAATGACGTCGTCGCGGATCTTGCCTTCAGCTCGACGGACAAAATTCGTACTGAATTTTACTCGACATTTTTAATGGGCACTCTCTTTTCCGAGGAAAGAACAGTCGGTGTTGTGAAGAATGGCGAAAGAAACTGTTGTGGAAACTGTCGACGAGAATTACCAAGCCTGCATCAGCCGGAAGGAAACATACTTTAAGCATGACGACGTTATTCCTTCGAGCGCGAACTGAAATTTCCGCCCTCGTTGTAATCCGAAATCTTCCTCCGAGTTTATCTGTTTGTTTACATAGAGAGACTCGCGCGCGCGCGACGGAATATATGCTCACAATAATTATCCCGTGTGAACATCGATTGCGCGAAAAGCGCTGACTCGTCCCTCCTGAGAATTCGCTCCGGGATTCGAAAAATGTGTGGCACAAGCTTTCGCGGTTCAGTTACGGTATTCGCGAAATCTTTTGCCGAGGCCGCAATGGCGCAATAACATTTCTGGCGAAAAGTCGCACGCGACTCGAGAGACGTTAAAAGAGGAAGTTTTATACTGCTTGCCAGACGCTTATGCTGCTCCCGTGGAAAGCGGCAAAAAAGCAACACGGTGTTGCTCGCTCTGCGGAGCGAGCTCCAATCCTTTTTCTCCCTCCCGAGCGGAATTACGCATATACCTCGCGCACGTACATTTTGTTAGCAAATAGCACCGCGAACTCATAACTAAGTATTACTTTCTTGCGCTACCTCGTTTACATTCATTGTAACTATCCTTTAACCCTTTAACAAAGAAACGCGAAAGTGTAACAAAACAAAAATAAAAAAAATAAAAAATACAAAGACGAAGTGCCTGTAAAAATAAATTGCTATTTTTCTCAAAACACGAGAAAAAATTATTTTCTGCCAGAAAAAAACTTGCTCGAGAATATTCTTTGTAAAACTTTAAGAATTGATTATAATACAGAAACTCACGGAAGAGCGAAAGATGATAGAGAAAGACGCGGTCTCGAATATCGCATTACAACGCATAATGAATATCATTATTTCTTGACTCAACACTGTTGTATTTAAAATCAGCTTAAAATATTCCTTTTGATACTGACAATACTTGAAAGTGTACTAAGGCGCTAATTAAATTAATTTCTCTTAGACGTGATACGACATTTGTTTTCTCTATTTTTGTAACAAAAAACTTTTTGACTGATAAATTAAAATTTTTTTGAAATTTTAAAGTTTCGGGGAAGCATTTTTCGGGATTTGAAATTCAGTTATGACTGCTTGGTAAAGTGCCTCTTGGCAGCGAGAAGGTAGGGGAATATCGCGCGCTTGCCCTTTTGTGGCTCGTCGCACGTCAAATTACCGGCCGTAAACGACCGCGCGCGGATTATGATTCGCGCGACGTAGCCGAGAACGCATTTGCATGTGCCTGTGAATGCCCGATGCGAGCTCATTAGTCAATGTCACTTCGGTTCCTGTAACCGACCGGGGGCGTTAGGGAGAAAGAAAAAAAAAAGAATCGTCGCTCGGTATTCTAATTTGGCTTGGCAAGTCATGCATAGTTCTTCGTGGCACGCGGACAAAATATGCGCATTCGTTGATATGTGAACAAAATCTGTGGAAATAATAGGTAAACGTACGACCGCGGTTGAATCAACTTCGTCGTTCCGTGATTGAATGCCTTTCTAGCAGCGTGAAGTTGTAAATTGGTGCAGAATAATTGGCTGTAAGAATATCGTTACAAGATGATTCTGTTTTATATATGTATATGTTACAATCAAAGTTTGAGGCACGGATGTTTCTGAAAATTGACTGGTCAATGCGCGAGATCAACCAAGCGTCTTGGTCAAAACCCGAATCAACATTTCAATAATATAAAATATTTCGTTTGTATTGTATACTATCGTCCACGTGTGGGCGGAGGAGAGGCGGAGACTCTTCCTCTCCCCGAAAACCATCAGTAAAATATTTTACATAGGAATAACTTTTTTACAATATTTTTGATAAAATATCGATGCCAAATATATACCGATTGAAAGTAAGACCGTAAAATATTAATTGTGTTTTAATGATTACACTATTATTTTTTGTTCATGCTTGTAGTAAGTTTAAATAACATTTCAGTGTAGATCGATAATAAATATACATAGTGACTGCGTGTAAAAATATAATATCCACGGGTTTCTCTAGAATTTTTATTGCACACGCTCTTCGCATTTCTGCTCTTTTATATTACAATCTTTATTCTTTATATTTAAAACCGGAACGCCACGTGCGTGTGGCACGTTATACAATTTAATATAATGCTACACGTTTTAAAAGATAACAGCAACTGGAAAAGCTTGCGTTTCTCATCCTATCGGCGGTATATGAAATTATCATACAGACGAACGGTACGGCCGGAAACGTTCTTTCCGCTGCAGTTGCGTTCGATCGGATGACGATATCCAGAGTGAAATGAAACGCAGTTCCCGTGTCCTCCCCGTTCGTACCCGTTCGCGTAAAGCATGCTCGTTGGCTTCTTCACCGAGTTCTCCACGCTGGGGCATTGACCTGGAACAATTATCGGGCGATCTCAAAGTGTAATTGGATTCGCATGAATTATCAATGTACATCAAAGTTCCACCCCCTTCCTCCCCTTTTCCGTGCCCCCGCCGCACCCCTTTCGATCCGATAGGATCGCGCGAGGATCGTCAGACGCGTGCGAGTTGGAAGTTCTACAAATCCGCGTTCCGCGAGAGCTTCTGTCGAGATTCAATCGATCAGTGACGTTTGATATGTGCTAATCAGTTCCGACACAAACGGATAAAGCTTGTTACTATTGTATGATTAACAAAAATTAACAAGGAAAGAGGGACAGGAACGCATAAGACATTCATTATGTTTGTCTCTGTCAAATTTAGACTGCGGCATAATTGATTGTGACACGACTAACGTTTGTCTTTAATTTTACACAACCTTAATGTCACGAACAAGAAATCGTGTATACACACGTCTGCGAAATATTTTATTTTAAAACAAGCTTATTTTTTTTTTTTTTTTTGTGCTGCGTCTCAACTTTTTGTCTTTTTCCGAGTTTTATCATTTCTCTCGCAGCGCGCGTGCGCAGATATATTAAAAAAGATAATAAAGATGCCGGGAAATTATATAGTCGTGGAATTTATTGAGAATATAAAGCCAAGAAGGAAAGTTTTTCCTTGATATATAAACGTATGAAATTTTTAATCGTTGCAAATTAATCTCGCGACTCGCATTAAACATATATTTTTCCGCAAAGTAATATCCGCAATGTGAAGAGGTCTCCTTCTTCTCTTCGAGAACGGAACTTATTTATAGCGGAAACTATTAAAGAATTATGCCAGCAAGACTGAAATAAGGTAAACTTTGGGAGGAAAAACATTCAAAGCGCGTTTCTCTCTGATGGTGCACGAACTTTCATAAATTATAGGAAGCAGAAAACGCGCGCGGTACCATCTATATGGAACCGTATAAAGCAATTTGTGATTTCATTCATCAACTTTATTTTATAAAGCTGCGCTTCATCAACTCGCGGTGTTATTCTTTCTCATTGGCTTTTGCACTTTAGGTTTCAACTTTTCTACCCTGGCGTAATTAGGACCCTTCAGAAAACGATAAAAATTTCTAGAATTATATTTTGAAGGATGCTGCAGATTTACTTTTTTTTTTTTTTTGCAAATATAGTAATTTATATAGTATAAGTAATTTAAAAAATAAAAACTTTTGAAAAAATCCTACTACTAAAAACATAATAAATCGAAAATGCAATTAGTTAAATAGTATTAATTTTAGAAAGGAGTGACTTGGAATTCTTGTTCAGTTTGTAAAGCGCTTTTATAATCAAGAATTGTCGTTAAATCAAGTCTGTCAAAACAGATTTTATTAAATAACCTCGACAGACATTACACTAAAACAAATATCAGATCTGTCGAAAGCAGATTTAGCGGCAGATTAAAGTAGAGAGATCGCGTTTCTTGCGCGACTATACGATTCGAAAAGTGTGAAACGCGTCTCGGCAAACAAACTCGCTTTGCGTGTGTGCGTGCGACTTGGCGTACGTGTGTTTGAACTTTGGCAAGATAAATTCTTAAATTTGGAGATGTATATCTCCAGACTTTGGATTAACTGTACGAATCAAATTTGCACTGATCGCAATCTCGTATTGACATTTATTGAGACAAGTGAGATTGTTTGTTATTAGCGCTTTAGTTTTTAATATACTTTAAAAAAAAAAAAAAGATCTGCGGGACAAAAAGATAAAATAAGATACTTGATAGCGCCTTGACAGTGATTCTCACTCGGCAGATGTTTTTAACGTTGTAAATGACTTTGTGTAAATGTTTTTACTTTACATACTTTCTATTTTATTCCTTCTCTCTCTCTCTCTCTCTCTCTCTCTCTCTCTCTTTTTCTAGTATCCATGTTTAATAATGCCAACAAAGTTTAGTTATGATTCATTAAATATTATACAGCTAAACTTTCGCGTATACTATTGCTTAATTAATCATAAATCACGAGCGTGGGTGTTGGTATTATATCTGACTGAGAATGAGCAACTGGAGAATTCTCAGTCTGTATATACGTTTATATACTAAACTGTTTCTCAGTCTGTATATACGGTATATTAATTATTATCGTGTGTCTCTCACCCTCGATAGAAATTATATTGGCCGAATTTCCATCATCCATTTCCTCGGCACAACTGAATCACCCGTTGATTTCACGAAATCTTCTTGACAAAGTAAATGTACGCATGTCGTCGTCTATACGCGCAAAAGCAAATCAGTCGCTTAACGACATATGAATGCGTTGCTTAATCCCGCGATACGCGTACACATCGGTTGATATCAGTCAATTGAGAAAATGAATTAATCCCACGGATATATTTTCGTCTCAACGCACGTACACTCACGGTTAATTACTCCTTGTTTTTCGCAAATAAATTGTCAATTCTCGTCAATAATATTTACAGTCGACTTCGCAGTTCTATATTTTCGTTATCCAATTTCTACATGGAAATATTTTTCTTAATTATATATTCAAACTTTCGATTTAATTGCTTTAAAAAATGCATTTTGAAATAATATCTTGGAGATGTATACGGCAGATTTAAGATTTCAATCAATATCATTATTATTATTTTTTAAAAAAACTTTAATATAGAAATTATAGTTGAACAAAATTTATTTTATAAGTAATTAAAACTGCCAAACTTTTCTTCTCTTTATTTATTACAAATATTTTTATGATTCAAAAGTTCATTCAAAAGTTTTTCAAAATACTTCAAATAAAATAGATAAAAGTATATAACGCTTGTATTGTACATATCTATTGTACATAATACCTGATTTAAAATAGAAGTTATTGATACGCTCCGCACTTGGTTAACGAAGCGTCGATGCATCACGGCAATTCGTCTCAATTGAATTTTGACACGTAGTTGAAGAGCCGTGTCAATCAACGGTGGAAAATCAAGCGCTCGCTTGGCCACGAAGCTAATTAGGGATCCTGGCGGTGCCAACTCTATGTGGAAAGGCTATATAGCTACTTTACATCAGTGCTTGCCAGCGAGGTAATGATTCCTCGAATTCAGTCATTAATTCAAGCAACGCTAATGAAAAATATTTCTCATCATGCGTGACGAATAATTAATTCAATACGCATTGACTACAGTATTGATACAGATAATTTGTATTTTAACATCAGGTTTCAATAGCTAGCGTGTGACAGTTTTGCCAATTACCTATTGTTACGTTTTTTTTGTTTTTGTTTTTGTTTTGACTCTCGACTCCCGCTAATTTACCTCGTAATCGACTATAGAGACCTGTAAACCGACGTTTTCCTCTGACGTTTGGTGTCGTATTTACTGCATCAAATCTAAAATGCTTCTGCAGAAATAAGTAAATTGTGCTAAGAAGTGGCGCTTGTCCTTTGGAATGTCAGAATTCAGCATAAATTTTTACTTAGACAATTTCCTTCTATAACCTCACCATATATTTATGTATGTAGAATTATTTCTAAGCTTATATACATATTTACAATGAACAAGCGCCAGAAGTACGACAAAAAAGAATCTAATGAAACACTCAGAATATGATTTAGTTATCTAATTGATGCACAAAAAGTAATATTGTGATGACAGTATATGTTATCATATGCTATCATTATAAATAAAAAAAAAAGAGATGTGAATTCGGTCAATAAGAGCCGTTCACAGGATGTTGAGTGTGTGAATATATGCATACATATATATGTATATGTATTTGTACTT
>QVNV01009207.1:0-12908 GCA_014825455.1 Pseudomyrmex pallidus
TAACCTAGGATTCGTCGACTTGACGTGGTGGTTGGCTCGTGATCCCTAGGATCTCCTTTCTTTTTCTATCCTGCGGCGCCCTATACGTTTGCGCGAACTTCGCTTGCGTCCCTAAGAATCTCGTTCGGGCGGAGCGGCGCGTGACAAAGAACGTCGGGTGCGGGAAAAACGTTGCAGTATATATATATAAAATATATGCATTTAACTTAACTTAAAAAAGTGCCTCGGTGACCTAACAGAGAAGGCGATGGCCCGGAAAGCCGGAGATTCCAGGTTCGACTCCTGGCCGAGGAGTTTTTTTCGCAATATTTTAATTATTAGGTAAAGGGGTATTCGGGGACTATCATATATGAGATGCAAATCAAGCATCCTAGATGGATTTTTAGAATTGAAATTTCAATTCAAAAACTCACGTGTAAAAATTTACTCGTCAATTTCACGTATATGTATATACATATATATTTGTTTCTGCCCAACATCCTGGGAACGGCTCGTATTGGCCTTAATTCCTAATTTAATTTCATTATGTGTGGGTTACCTTATATCTTAACTAAATTAAATTTTTAAGGCCTTTAACTTTAACTTAACTTAGTTTAAAAAAAATTTCACTTACCCAATCCTGCAAATATTCCCTCTAATCTTTTTTCCAGAACGAAAACAAACCAATCTTGCACGATTCGCAACATAGTCCTACTACGTGCGAGTCGAGCAAGATTGTTTTACTTTTGTTCGAAGAAATGCAAAGAATAGAGATTTTTTTGAAAAGAACTGTATTCTATAGATTCAGAACTAAACATTATATTCTACTCTTTGCAGTATAAATATAAAAGATATTTAAGTTTTAGAAAAAAATAAAAATTTGAGTGTCAGAAGAGCACGGTGTTAGAGATGGAAGTATAATATGTTTGAGTATATGGTATAAATGTTGTGAAACAAAATCAATTTCTTGACTTTTTTAATAACTTTTCGCTATTTATTGTATTGAAATGAGATATTTTATATGTTGTTCTCAGTTTTTTAACAGTACAAACAGAAAAAATCGATTTGAAACGGTGAATAACATAAGTAATATTACTTACGAGAAGCGTCGAGGTACTAATATAAAAACTAATTGATTTAAAAATAGAATATTTTCTAAATCTGCAAATTTCTGCAAGTTTTTTTGAATAGATATCATACTTGACATGCTCCTTTACATAATGAAATTTGACTCGTTATGAAATCTTGTAAATAACATAACTATTTCTTAGAAAAGTACACGAGTACAAATACATACATATATGTATGCATATATTCACACGCGGTTTTCCGCTCAACATCCTGTGAACGGCTCTTATTGACCGTATTCATATTTATTAGTTTGAAAAACTTCAGAGCCGATAGATTCTTAATTGTTGAATTTACACGGGTGGAAGAAAGCATTAAAAAGCCTATCAGCCCATCCTTCAATAGATATACGAAACATTGCAAGACAAACTCCAAGTGCCTCGATGGCCTAACAGGGAAGGCGACGGCCCGGTAAGCCGGAGATTCCAGGTTCGACTCCAGGCCGAGGAGTTTTTCTTGCAATATTTTAAAAATTAGTTTAGGGGGGTTTCGGGATTGTTCATATATGAGATGAAAATCTAGCATATGATTTTAAGAATTAAAATTTCAATTCAAAACTTACCGTGTAAAAAGTTACACGAGTACAAATATGCATACATATATGTATGCATATATTCACATGCGGTTTTCCGCTCAACATCTTGTGAACGGCTCTTATTGACCGCATTCGTATTTATTAGTTTGAATAACTATTTCTATAACTCTTTGTTGAAATATGAATAAAATTTATGACCTGTCGGTAAAAAAATTACATGAGTAAATTTAAAATTATTTTGTATTGTCGAAGTACAAAGTTTACGTTTATAACACGTTGTTTAAGGAAAAAATGTTTAAAACATAAAATTTTTAAAGTACAAACTGTGTTTGACACATTAGACATGCTATAAATCTTAAGATATCAAGAAACGCACAAGTTTGTGAACTTAGAAGATCTATATTTCAGTAACCAATCACTATATTACAAAATTTCACAATTTTTTTCGATGTTTGTTGCATTGAAATGTATATAACAAATGTGTTATAGTAGCAAACCGCTGCTTTATACTTTGAAAATTGCATTTTAGCCAGCTTTTCGGCAAAATGCCCCACTGTGCGGCGGGACGTTTGCGGGTGGGATAACTTGCGATGCCTGTGAAGGTCTTGAGCGCCTGTCCCACTCAGTGCTACAGGTACCTCGGCTTCGGCCATGTGGGACACCTGTGCATGGTGGAGCCAGCCCGCACTGGGCTGTGCTATTGATGTGGTGATCCTGGTCACGTGGCACGAGGGTACACCGCATGGGAGGGGGGGGGACATTGCCCTCGCCCCTCGTCGGTAAGAAAAAGCAACAGAAGGCGGCAAAAGGTGGCAGGATCTCTCCCTCCTAGATCTACCTCTAGTGCCGAGTTCTTCCGTTGGGGTGAAACTCGACAAGTCGGCGCCTGAGTCTCCCGCTCTTCCGCGAAAAAAGGATGAGAGCAGTTGCGAGAGGTTGGAGGTGGTGTAAAGTCCCCCTGTTTCATCGGCGGTGAACGCGGAGACCTCCTTCCCAAGCGGAAGGGTGCCGATGCCGCGTCCGGTTGTGAAGAAGGAAGCACCTCTCCTCCTACTAAAAAAACGTGGAGGAGAAAATTCAGTTAGACCGGAACCACGGTCCTCAAAGCCCAAGGGCGGCGAGGACCAAGTTTCGCTTGGGGTCCGGCACAGTAGCAATTACACCGCTTTTGGCGGACGTCGGACTCTTTGACGTCAGTCAGGATCTGGACCAGTAAGTCAAGGTGTCCGGCTCTCTTTCCTCTCTTTTACAGGGATAGAGGAGGCCTGTGCACTCCCCCGCTTTCTGGGAGATGAGTTCCCCGATCTCTCCCCCATGCGGCGGGGAGTGAAGTCTTCTAGGAGAACGGCGGTGGGGGACTCCGGTGCGTGGAGTTTTCTTTTCTTGCGCCCTGGGTTTTGTCTCATACCGTCGTCCGGAGTCTTGACGGATCGTAGTGGAGCTATGGTCCGTCCTGCACAAGATCCCAAGCTGGGGTGGTTCAGCAGTGTGTGCCCGCTGCGCCAACGACATCCAGACGATGTCCTTTTCTGAAGAGGCTTATATAAGTTCTCCCTCTTTTGGGATGAGTAACGAGTCCGAGGGAGACTCCCGGCAAAGTTCGTACCAGGGGTTCCGGATCCCTCCCTACTGAAGGCAAGGCAAGCACACCGTGGTGGGTTTTTTTGGGTATACCTCCTCTCTCTTGCGGGTGAGAAGAAAGAGTCCCACATAACCCTGACTCTCCTCCAGAGTCAAGGTATCTATAAAGAATTTCTCCCACAAAAAAAGAGAATTTTGTAGAACTAGAAAGTAAATTAAAGAAGAAGGCAAAAAGGGAGAGTACAAAAAAGAAAGAAGGAAAGGAGGAAAAAAAGTAATTGGAAGGTAAAGGAGTAAATAGAAAATAACTCAAAACTTGGAAAAGAAAGAGAGGAGAAGAGAAGGAAAATATGATAATCAAGGGAGTGCAGAAGAAGAAGGGAGATTGGAGATGAAAGAGTGAAAAGGTGCTGAGAAAAATAGGAGCAAAGATAAAACTTGTAGAAATGCGGAGGCTAAACGTGGTGAAAGTGGATAAGGGAAAGATAATCTGAGTAAGAGTAGAAAAAGAGGAGGATATAAAACACATTAGTATAGAAGCGAAAATCTGAAAAGAAAAAAGTATGTATAGAAGAGAATTTAACAAGAAAAGAAAGGAAAGGAAGGCAAATGCTGGGTAAAATAACGGACAGGGAGTAGAGGAAAGGAGGAAAAGAAGAAGGAAGGTGCATGGATGGAAGGCTATAAAATCAGAATAGAAGAGAAATAGTAGGAAGAAGAAAAGAGGATGGGAACAAGAAAAGAAGGAGTTAGAGAGAAAGTGAGAAGTCTAGGGAGGTGGGATCAAGAAGAGGAGAACGGGAAGACAGGAGAAGACAGGGAAAAGAGAAGGAGAAAAAAAAGGACATAGGAAAGAGAGAGGAGAAAAGAACAAGTTAGAAGGAACGAGAAAGAGGAGCAAGAAAAAAGAAAGGATATAAGTCTGCAAAATATCTATCTGGAACTTGCCCGGGTTAAAGAATAAAGACAGGGACTTCTGAGAGGGATTGAAGGAATGGGGTGTAATGATATTAATAGAGACTTGGTTAGATAAAAAAAGATAGGAAAGAATTGAGAATAGATTGCCAAAAGGATATGTATGGGAGAAACAATAGGTTGGAAAAAGAAACAGAAAAGGAAGAATGGGAGGGGAATGATAATGGAAGTTAAAAGAAAATTAGAGACAGAAGAAAAAGAGGGATTAAAAGGACATAAAAAGATTATGGTAAGAAAAGTAAAAATAAAAGGAAACTGGTAAAGGATGGTGGGAGTGTATGTGAGGGAGGAAATAGAGAAGAAGCTGGAAATGATCAGGAAGTGGATAGAAAAGAAAAAGGGAAAAATAAGGACAATAATAGGAGGAGGATCTTAATGCAAAACCTGAAGAAAGAGAAAAAGAGATGTGTGACGCGGAAGAAAAAGAGAAGAGAAAATGAAGGAGATCAAAAGACAAAATGATAAACGCAGAAGAGAGGATATTATTGAAGAAGCTTAAAGAAACAGGCTGTGATAATGAATGAAAAAATACAAGGGGGCACGTAAAGGGGAAATGGACATATATGGGAAAAAGAAAGGAGTTTGTTATCAATTAATATGGAATGTAGAGATAAAAAAGGAAATAATATAGAAAGGCTAGAGATAGAAAATAAAAATTAAAAAAAATTGAATTGGATTATCAGCCGGTAGTAGTACGGTTGAAAAGAGTAAATAAGAGGAACAGTAGAGAAGAAGACAAAAGGGAGAGAAGAAAAAAAATAATGTGGTCAAAAGAGGGAAGACAGTAAGTGAAAAAGAAAATGCAAGAACGGAAAATAATGAAGAAAAAGTTAGGAAAGATTTTCAGAGAGGAAAAAAAAGAAAAGAAGAGTAGGACTAGAGGATGGTGGGATAAAAAGTGCAGGAGACAGAAGAAAAGAATAAGGAAAGAGTTAAAAAAATGTAGAAAGGAAAAGAAGAGTAAGGAAAGCTTTAAAAGGAAGAAAAAGAAGTACGAAAAGTTGTGAAGAAAAGATGAAAGAAGAAAATAATAGACGCGTATAGTATGCAAAGAAGACAAAAACAGTAGGACAAGTGTTAGGAGGAGCTAATATAACAGCATATACTATAATGTATACAATATGTATACAATATGTAATAATATATACACAATAAAAAGTAGTCGCGCTAAACGCGCTGGGCTCTTTCGCGCGTCGGTGGCAGCGCCGTTTGGAGGACCCCTTCCTCCCGGGTCGGAGGGTCCGGAAGCGGTGGGCCCAGTCCTACGGGACTGGGCGGAGAACCCGTTCCTCTGGATGACCTTTAGGTTTACCCAGATGATAACGGGTCACGGGGTCTTCGGAACACACCTGTCCCGTGTTGGCAGCGTGGACACCCCGGAGTGTGAGCACTGCGGAGCCGCGATCGACGACGCGGCTCACACTCTCGAGGAGTGTACCACATGGAATGAGAATAGGGCGGCGCTGTTGGAAGCGTTTGGCCCTGACGCGTCCCTCCCGTCTGTCTTTCGGCAGGCGGTGGGGGACATGGAGATGTGGCGCAACTTCTTGGCCTTCTGCGAGAAGGTGATGCGGGTCAAGGAGGACGTGGAGCTCCGCGTCAGGGTCAGCGTCTGGCCCGAGTTCGGATCGGGGACTGAGTTCCCCGATTCGCGCGCAGGTGGAGGAGACTCTCTCCTCTCCCGCCTCGTTGGGATGTCTCTAAGACTACCCCACAGCGGGCGGGAGAGTGAGGGAGTCAAAGTTCGCAGTCCGGGATAGTGAAGGCTTTCTTATTGCACGCGAACACGGAAGTCGGCAGGAGGGGACAGGCTCCCTCCTGTCGTCGGGAGTATTGCGGTGCCAAGTCCGGCACCTAGGCGCGGGAGGGAATCCGTGAAGTTATAGTCTTCCGGCTTTCCAGGTTCCCTCCCAGAGCGAAAAGCCTCGAGAGGTTTTAGTGGTTAACGTCTCTTTGGTGAGTCCCACATAACCCTGGTCCGCCTTCACGGGCCGGGGTATCCATAAAGGATTTCCTCTCGTTAAAAAAAAAAAAAGGGCTCTTTCGCGCGTAAGACAGTTCGATGCACGCTCATTGGCAGATCTTTATTAAGTAAGGTCTCGGCAAGTATTGCAAATCTTGCAAAGTGATATAGGACTTTTCGACTCAATATAATCCTTTCTACCTGTCTACGAGAAATTGTAGAATAGTCTTTATTCTTTTAGTATATTAATTATTTGCTAACAACTGCCAAATCATTTGTAATCCAAATTGCTGCGTCAGATAATTCAAAATCTGTCATCTGAAAGGTTAAGCAGTATTGAGCATTGTGCACAATCACAGCCAATAAAAATTAGGCACAATAGCCTCCCGCATTTTGGATTTACTCCTCTCGTCTATATTCTGAGTCTATGCTCTGTCCCGATATTCCTATGTCTATGACTCAACGCTGTTTTTTATTGCCATTGAGTTAATTAACCTTATTTACGTGAGCAAAACAACGCCGAATCTTACTACTCTAAAGAACATGTATACAAAATTACGATTATATAATTATCAAATAGTTTTAAAACGCGGTACTATAAATTTAAAAAATTTAATTATAATTACAAAACTAAGAAGTACAAATAACGTCTTCAGAACCGATCGCAGGGTGTTGTGCGGAAATTATGCGTGTCTATAGAGTAGATGCACCATTTGTGGCCACTTTAAGGATTTTCGTATCATTAAATGACATAAAACCTAATAAAAACTACATATATAAAAATTCAAAACGTATCAATCTAATCTCAAATATGTAGAAAATCAAATAGTGACGAGTTAAATGATGTTGAAAATGTAATTGCAAAAACAATCAATAAATTATTGTGAAAATCCGTTTTGCACCATTTGTGGCCACATTGCACCATTTTTGGCCAGTTAATGTTCTATTTGTGGCCAGTCAATTTTATGATTAAGAACTGTCCATACAAAAGCAAAAAACAATAAAACTTTTAAGTAATTACAAACGTTTATTCTTAAGCAGTAATGATATAAAATAGCAATAAATCATAATAATGTTCTTAAAAAACAATTATATTAGTTAACATCTTTTTTTTTTGGTAGCACTAGATTTACTTTTCTCTGTTTTTTTCTTATTTTTTTCTTCTAGTTTCTTTGCTTTAATTTGTTTATTTTCTTCTATTTTTGCTTGTCTTTTTATCCTTTTAATCTTTTTCTCCTCTTCCTTATCTCGCTTTTCTTTTTCCTTGGCTTGCATAATCTCTATCCATTTATCAGATGTTATTACAGCAGGCAAATGTTCACATTCTTTCCGCTTTCTCTATACACTTTGCTTTTCTGGCCATAAAAAAATTTCGTTGCAAATATCACTGACTGTTTTTTCACGAACCGTAATATTTGTTACGTCTTCGGTAATTTGAAGATTATTATTTTTGTTAGTGTCTTTGACAACTTTATTTGCTGATATATCATTGTTTTTCAAAGAAGTTGAAGCATTAATTATGAAAAAATTGTTATTATTTAAATCGTTATCTTCAATAAGAATGCCGTTATTTTCTAAGCAAGAATTATGAGAAGTAGAGTTGTGTTTGGGATTATCAAGATTAGGTGCATCACTAGACATAAAGGTGGGAAAATGTTCATCTACTGTAAACAGAAGGATATATAGAAATGAGATTTAGAAGAAAACATTAAGAATGATTATATTATTATGTTACGTTAATAATATTAACTCTTTGCATCCCAGGTTACAAGATACAGTATAAATTCAATATTTCTAATCTATTTGCAGTACTATTATCATAGATAAATATAAACCATTTTTATTTAAAAAATGTATAAAAGAATTAAAAAACTAGTTTTATTAAAAAAAATTTATTTATAAAATTAGTATAATAATATATTAAATATCATAATACTATAATATACTATTATGATATTTAATAGTATAATATTTAGTATAATAGTATAATAGGTTTATAATAGTTATAAATAACTGCTTTTTTTAATTATAGAAAAAACCGTGGTTTTAGTCTGAAATCACTGGGCCGGAAAGAGTTAACTTTACTTACACTTAAGAATATCCGGTCTATCTAACTCAGGGAATGGAATAACAATACAATCGTTTTGTTGTACAGAATCTATACTCTCTGCATTTATGGTAAGTTCAAGTGCAGTTTCATCAGAGACAGCACTTTTTGCTGAAATACTACAACTCACTTTTTTAGTTTCTTTTTCAACAATTTTAGTCCAAAGATCATATAATGCCACGTATCTATCATCAGTTTTCCAAACTGTTTGTAAAATTCTTGCTTCCTTAAAACGTTGTAGTATGTGCGGATCAATCTTATGTTCCACGTATTGAAGATGTGTTAAACGGCATAGATTATTTTCATTTCCTTTTTTCTCTGCATGTGATACCATGTTATTTCTTTTTTCTTGGAGACATTTTGCATAATTTACAGCATTTTCGTTAAATGGATACAAACCGCATGTCGCAAAGCCATGTTTTATAGTGTCTGTAAAATCTTCGTGTTGAATGTGTAGCCAAAACAATGGTACTTGATGTTTTTGGACTTCGCGACCTTTATTTTGCATCCGCCAATTTTTCACAAAAGTTTTCTATTTTTGTTTTAAAGGAAAGAACAGAGCAACATCTAAAGGTTGCATAATATGAGTTGCATGAGGTAGAAAACAACATATTTCAATTTGTTTCTCTCTACAAAACTTGCTGAGATGTACAGACAAATGGGAAACGTGCCCATCCAAAAATATAATAATTGGTAGAGGAATATTACTTTTTAAAAGAAAAGGATAAAAAACATTAGTAAAATATTCATAAAATGCTTTGCATGTCATCCAACCATTTGCAGATTTTCCTATTCCCCAACCTGTAGGAGCAGTTTCGACACAAATCTGCGGCAGACGCTCATATTTATAAATTGTTAATGGCGGAGCAAATTCCCCAGCAGCATTGACAGTGAATAACGTTGTAATGTTTTCTTTACTTTTGCCAGTTACATCATACACAGATTTGCCTTTTTCCGTCAAGACAAGACCTCCTTGTGGTGCAAGATACACCGCAGTTTCATCCATGTTAAATACACGTCTAGGATCTTGCAGTATTTCTATTCTGTTACCTAATTGACTCTTTACATCAGAGAACCATAATCGAATACGGTTTTCAGTTACTATAGCTCTAGATTTACAGAGCTGTTCTGCTTTTTTGTGTGCAATTCGGGGATGACGTTTCAGGAATGAATTAAACCATTTTCGCCCAGGAAGCCCGTTTTTGAACGGATTAGGCATGTTCTCCTCATTTACTAATTGTTTAACTGAGTATACAAGGCAGTCTTTGTTCACAGGAAATCCCATTTTACTGGTCTCCAAAAGCCACTCTTCTATTCTTTGTTCTATATCGTGTCCAAGTACGCATTCCTATCCGACTCGTCCTGAAGTTTCTGGTGACTTCCCACATAATTTATTGCGTAATGTTGTCCGAGGAATATTGTACAAAGTACTAGCTCTTGCAACTGGAGTTCCGTCTTTAATGGCTTGGAGTGTGTTTTTAATATCATTCTCGGAATAATTAGAAAAAAATTTTCTTTTTGGTCGTTTTGCGATTATATCGTTTTCTTTTGATACTTCTTTTATAGTGGTTTTTCTTTTTTCTCTACGTGCCATTATTGCCTATTTATGACAAGAAAAATATAAATTAAAATTTAAGAAAAAATAGTTATAGGTAGGTACCGTGTCTTACTTGTGGCCACTTTGTGGCCAAAAATGGTGCAGTTACTTTTTCAATGTACCGTTTTTGACCAGTAGTTATTTCTAGCATATTGTAGGTTATATTCTTACAATTATTGTTTTTATCTCAAAAATATTTCTTACAAAAACTTTAATTATGCATAAAACTTCAACTATGCTTGTGTCTAATTAGTAATTAATTGTTTCCTTACTGGTAGTACGTTACGCAATGTTATAAGCATGTAGGCTTTCCTAAATGCTTCCACATTTATACGTCATATTTATATTAAATGACACAAATAAACTGTGGAAACTATTGCCAATAGTAAAAACATAACTCTGTCATTGCCAACTTCATTCATTATAATAAAACTAACCTAATGTATGCTTCATATGTTAACATATATGACAAAGTTGCCACAAATGGTGTAGTGGCCACAAATAGTGCATCTACTTTATATATGCGTACATATATATATATATATATATATATATACATGTTCACATGTAAATTTTTACACGTGAGTTTTTGAATTGAAAATTTACTTCCTAAATTCATATAGGATGCTATACTTGCATTTTGTATATGAAAAAAACCCCGAATACTCTCCTAACTAATTTTAAAATATTGCGAAAATATTATTTGGATAATGCCGTTCATAACATGCAATTCTGGTGTTTTCTCTTTTAAAGAACCTCTCCGAATAACTTCTTAGCCTTTTGAGTGACAAATTTTTCCTTAGAACGGTTCTTTAAAATGAGACACCAAAATTGCATATTATGGACGGCATTACTCAAATACAATTTTCATAATCTGTGATTGAATTAACATATACAGGATGTCTGATAACGAATGAATCAGCGGAAGTGTGTAGGTAGATCGGGTCAATCCGAACAGAAAAGTTATTTACCATTTTGCAAAATGTACAATAGGTATTGAGATATGAATTAATAAATGTGAGCCAATAAGCGCGTGAGGGCAATGATCAGACTCTCTAGGCGTGCGGGATTACCACCTGTAAACAAGTAGCAACGAGAGGCGGAGAAACAAACAATATCGCGTACCGCCCAATATCGCTCGATCGCAAGAAGCTAAGTCGCGCCGCGCTTGTTTGTTTCTCCGCCTCTCGTTGCTGCTTGTTTACAACGATTGTTTAGCTGATAATCGTGTACGCTTATAGAGTCCGATCATTGCCCCCCGCGCGCTCATTGGGTCACATTTATTACTTTATATCTCAATAACTATTGTACATTTTGCAAAATGGTAAATAACTTTTCTGTTCGGATTGACCCGATCTACCTACACACTTCGGCTGATTCATTCGTTATCAGACTGTATATAAATAACATATATCTATGGATAGTAGCTTTTCGAGTCTTTCAATGTAAAATATTAATGAGAATAACCATTCCAAAACATTGAATTTATGACAAATGTTAGCACCCTATGTGCCGATTTTCTAATGAAAACCCTGAGGAATTTCATTTTCCCTGTACTTCTGAGATGTGAAACTATTTTTTTCATTTCATATAAGACCCAAATAACAATATTTTGATATTACCGAAGGTTCCGGAAAGAGGCAAAAATCGGATTTTTAACATCCTTTTATGGAAAAATTTTATTTTTAATTGTCAAGACAGTGGAAAAAGAAAAGAGACAGTGTTGCGAGATGTATATTGTCGACACATGGTAGAAGACAGTGACGTTTCGTTATTCGATCGATTGACGGAGGAACAACTGTTTGACAGAAAAATGGATGGCAACGAGTTTGTCACGCCGAAATTCAAGCGACAGATTCAAACGGGATCGGAGCAATTCGGAAGATTCAGGAAGCAGCTCCGGATTATTTTGCGTATTTTCCGTTCTGTGTAACCAGTGCGGTAAATAAAATTTGCTACAGTTACTTTCTTGAGTTCTTTCTTATTTCACCGTAAAGCACAAAATCGCAGCGCAAGTGTAACAACATAACAATTAAAATAGCTCACAATGACAGTTGAAACGGTTTTAATAGTTTGTAAACCACAAAAAAGGACTAACTCCTTGTCCAATTTTTCTTGATCTTACTAATTACTTAACGCTCGCGTTGTACATACAAATTAAAATACAAAAAGGTCAAATTTGAGCAATAAAAACAGAAGTTTAATAATAATATATAAAAATCGTTCTACATATCCGCGCACAAAAAAGCAAAACGCAATATATTTCGACCCTTACTTGGGTCTTCTTCAGACGTGATAAATAATATAAATAGAAAAAAGTAGTTAGATGAATGTCGGAGTGTGTCGTGAGTTATCACAATTATCGGTTGCTTGTTATCCATGAGTTTTTTTATTTGTGTTATTTATCACGTCTAAAGAAGACCCAAGTAATGTCGAAATATATTGCGCTTTGCGTTTTTGTGCGCGGATATGTAGAACGATTTCTGTAT
Organism: Pseudomyrmex pallidus; assembly: GCA_014825455.1. Lineage (NCBI taxonomy): Eukaryota > Metazoa > Arthropoda > Insecta > Hymenoptera > Formicidae > Pseudomyrmex > Pseudomyrmex pallidus. The sequence goes on from QVNV01009207.1 coordinate 12,355, forward strand.
ATTATTATTAAAATTCTGTTTTTCTTGATCTTATTCACTATTTTATTTAAAGATCATAAAAGTTTCTTACAATCTGATTAAGCATATTGTAGCTATTTAGTGTAATTGAAAAGATGTATATAAGTGTTGCAACACTGAAAATATTAACATGCAATGATGTTTTTCGGATTTGAACCGCGTTAGTGTCATTCTTATACCGACGTTTCGTGAAAATTTCAGCTCATTTCATCAGAGTTTAAAGAGCAACCTGATACTGAGATGCTCCTGGTCAGGTGTCCCTTTTTATAGCGCTAGATTGGAGTGGAAAGGAGTATAGTAGAGAGAGTGGGTGAATGGGGGGGAGAAGGGAGGGGGGGAGAAAAAATTTGTTGTGACAGGATGGAATGCCATAGTGCACTGGTCGTGTGCCCATTATCTCTATTGAGATTTTTTGGATGTTTGTATATTTCCAGGGATTCCATATATTTTCTAGGGAAGTAAGACGTAGTTTTGTTCAGTACTTGAGTTTGGTCAAACATAATTTTGTGACCAGTTTCTAAGTGATGTTCTGCTAC
>QVNV01009208.1:0-22203 GCA_014825455.1 Pseudomyrmex pallidus
TTTTTTTTTTTTTTTTTTTTTTTTTTTATTATTGATCAAACGTGACCCGAAAAATTGTATCCATCCCCGCGTATTTCCTCCTTCGCGTGTTTATTTATGATAAATAAACGGCACGCATTGTCGATAAATCACCGTGGAAATGGCCGATATCGAAACCGGGTTCGATGCTTGCGGCCGCGCCGCACCGTCAACATAAATAATGTTTCCAATATTGCGAGAGATGTAAGTTTCGCACGTGCGTGCGTTCGAACAATAAAAATTTTCCACCGCGAAAACTATCTCTCACAATCTCAGTTTTCGATCGGTCGCTCGTTAACGTTTGTCACAAACGTTTTGTCGACTTCAATCGACTTTTCTCGCGTTGAGAAGAAAAAGGAGCAAAGAGACGCGGCAAATTTTGGATGAGAGAAACGCGCCGCGCGTTTGATATTTATGTTTCAAAAAGTCTCCGAATCTTGTATTGATGGCGCCGACTCTCGATCTCTCTCTCGGCGGTCTCTTTGTCCCGTCAAAAGGAATCTTCCACTTCAGTTGCTATCATAGTTCGGATATTCCTTGAGAATACTCGTGTTCTACCTTGAAGAACCATTACAGAGTTCCCGACGTAAGCCTCTCGACTACTTAGCGAGCGAACGAGCGATCTCGAGAGAGATCGGCTCGCTTCTTCGATTTCTCCGGACGGACTTCTCTTGCTCAACAATTATCTACCGCCCAGCCTGATACGATTGCGACATCTGAGGAAGAGGTTCTTTTTATGTTGTTCAAATCCTTTTCTAAACACGTTTGAGAAGGTCGCGGCGTCGCGCCGCGTGGAAAGAGTCTCGGAAGATTAGAAAATACACATTAGCGTTGAACCTCATTCGCAGAGCGAACTCGGTGATCTAAGTGAACAGCTGAAATGTAAAGAAAAAGTCAAAGACGAGAGAGAAAATCTAAAGATCGTCGAGTTCTCTTTGTGTTGCAAGTCTCGCTTCTTCTTCTGCCCTCGGGCAACTCCTTCCGAAAAGTTTCCCGGGCATTAGTTTTGTTATCGATATTCACGTTCCGCGATTACAGACAAAATGAGGGGGGAGAGGGGAGCAAGGAGATTGCGAAGACAAACGAAAATATATATAAAAAAGAAAGGAATATCTTTCCTCGCGGAAACGAGGAGGAAAAGTGGCTCGCCGTGGCTCGCGGCACGAATATTCCGGGCGCGATAACAAGTATCGGATCGTTGGAGTCACGGGGCGCGAGAATCGATTTGCTAACGATTATCTCAGCAATATTTCCGAGCGCGCATCAACGTTAACTCACGTCGTCGTTTTCCGACGGGAAATGAAGTCGTGAAAATCAACTATGACGATAACTTTTTTAACGACCCTCTTCGAGAGAAACGTCGGAGACACGTCTATGAAAAATATCTGCTTGCAAAACAACGCTCGGCAACGTTTCATCGCCGGCGAATAATTGTCGACGTGCAAATTACATATCGCGCGGAGCATTGCCTTGAGATCTCGCCGTGCAAAGAGATTCGCAATGTGCGAAGTGTGTTTTCGCGAGCGCGTCGTCGCGTATTTTTTTTTTTTTATATTCAGGCGCGAGAAGAAATCTCGCAATCTGTTCGAGTGATCGTAAATTAATCAGACACATTTCCGTTCCATTCAATCCCTCAGCTTCTCTCTCTCTCTCTCTGCGAAGGGAAAAGTCTCTGTACGATCTGTTCGTCGCGCGAGATTTATTGGCTCCTCCCTACGCACGTCTACACGCGCCTGTGCATGACGGGGCAATTCGATAAAACAGTCGTGTAATGAACAAGCTAAACGCGAATTTATGCGCGCTCGCCGTCGTCAAATTTGTATTTACGAATCACGAGCTTTTCGAGCTTTGTTACGCGAAGTTTCTATCAAGTTTATACTCTCTAAGAACTGTGTATGTATGTGTGTGTGTACGAAGTATATTTATTGAATAACGAGACTGAGCTTTCACAGAACGCGCGCGGATTGAGAACACGGCGAATGAAGTTTAATCATCTTGGAAATGTCCCGAGCGTGTTCTAAAAGCAGTAGCTTCGGTTTTTCCATCAACACACGGACAAAAAAAAAAAAGATTTGCTAGAAATTAGCCGCCACACGGAAAAAGTTTCTAAACCTTAACTTTGTTTTGTTGATGAAACAAACATTCGGTAGACTAAAATTTCCTTTGCCATATGAGCCAGCAAAAACTTTTTCCCTCGCACGCAAGTCATTTGTAAGATGACGTAGTTTCGCGCCGGGGAAAATGCCTAGAGTCAAGAAGAAACAAATAAATGTGTGACCAAAAACATATTACATTGCTCGAACACTTTCCGCATTCGCTGGATTTGGGTTTCACGCGACTTTTATTCGTTTTCCAAACTGAAGTTTGAGCTCGAGGTAGACGCGTTTTGAGACAAAGTTGAGAAAAAAACGACGAAGCTACCGAAGGGGTGGACGATTTGCAACACTGTTTCGAACAATAGAAAAGAAGTGGAATTGAAAATATTTGAATAAAACATGTTGCAATTCAAAAGTCTCGTTATTTGACACACGTGCGAGGTTTTTTTTCTTGCGTACGAGAGGTGTTTGACAAAAATAAAACTGGAATTACTTTATAAGGCGATTGAACGAGACGGGCGGAAGGTGTCGGCGATTAATTTCGCTCCGCGCGTCCGATAATTTTATTCGGCGATTGACACGTCCGATTCGTATAATTCAAGTCAAGCCGATCAATCATCCCACCTTCTTCCGATATTCCTGCGGGACACACACACCAAGTACACCTTCCTGCTCGAAGAAGCGACGATCGATCATCGACGCGCGCGAGATGTAAAATGCATTAGGTGATAAGTTACTTGTGATCGTGACTCGTGCTTAGACTATATCTTTACCCGCGCAGTAATTGACCTTATCCCGAGGGTTTATACGATCAACATTTAAGCGTCGCCTAATGACGCGATTCTTTGAGTATTACGTCGCTTAAAAACTAATTGCTTTACACACGCGTCCTTTTCTCGTATTTAACAAACGTAAAAACAATATCGAAATTCTTCGTTTCAATTTAATTTGTCAAAAATCAATCTCTGTATTGTTACTTTTTCATTTTTTAAAATTAATTATTTGTAAAATATATATCGCAAATGTATTTTGTGAAAAGAACATTTCGCGTTGCCGGCACGTACGGCGGCAATGAGCGAGAGAGCTCACCCGCCCGATCGTTTGAGGACAGAAAAGTTTTGTAATCGGAGTTTACACCGGCCAATTACAATCGTCCCTCATGTTCGATCGCTTTGCAAACGGATGGCGAACGAAAGAGGAAGAGAAATGGAGATGAGACGAGAGAGAGTCTCGGGGATAAAACTATCCTGCGGTTTTGAGGGTTGCAATGAATCGGAGAGAGAGAATGCGCCAGTGTTTTGCACCGGAGATGCAATTAAAGAAAACCTTTCAGCTTAAAATTCGTAAGAGGTAAAAGAGATAAACCCTCTCGTTTCATCCTGCAAATGTAACGCTGTATACATACACACAACATATGAAATTTTCTTCACTTACGTAACGAGATAATTTTGTTACACGTGTGTGTAAAATAAAAGCATCACGGCGAGGATGGGTGCCACGTGAGACGGGCGTTCCGAAAATGTTAACAGCCGGCGCGGAATAAAAATTCATACGGAATATAAATGGACTCGCGGAAGGAAGGGAAGAAAAAGAGCGAAAGGAGAAACCGAAGAGGCGGTGCGCGCTATAATCTTCGTAACAAAAGCCACCGGCGTTCGACCACAATCCGAAATCAATAGCTCGCGCGCGGTCTGTTAACGCTATCCATTATACCGCTAGAGAGAGCTATACGGTCTGTGCGCGCGGTATAAATATAGGTGCGTTAAACCGACTGCATTTCCGACTCGCGCGCGGTAAAAGGGCTCTCAGTCGCGCGCCCGCTTCGGAGATCGCAACAATGCGGCGGGGGCAGGTGAGCGTAGCATTTCCGGACAGACCTACGGCGCGTTCTATCTTCGCAATTACACAATTCCATCAAGACAGTTCCAATCCGAAACTCCACTCGCCACTCTCTCTATTTTTTTCACGTACAATTGGAACGGAAATAATTCCGGTGAACCCGATATCGAGAGACAAAAAACCTGGTAACTCGACGTTAAACCAGAAAGAATGGAATTTTCTTCGGCGTCTTCGAACCAAGTCAAATTTTCGACGCGCCGCCGCCGGCGCGGTGAAAAAAGATATGTTTTCCGTTTCGCGCATATAATTTTGCAAAATAACGGGATGGAAAACTGTCTCTTAATGGAATATTGTTGTAAAAAATCATTTATAATTGCTTTTCCTCTCGAATATTTTAATAGTTATCTCCGGTTATTTTTGGTATAAATATATGGTCGCCGGTTATTTTCGGCGCTGTCGTGTTTAGTATCGGAAAACAATCATTTTTCAGGCGATGACTTTCCAATTCTCGTTATTTCAAGATTCAATCAGAGTTCGGCAAATTGAATCGAGCTTCACTCCGGCGGCAACTTTCATCGGTTATTATTATTTCGTCGGAAATTGCGTTTTTCTTTTTGTTCTGTTTTGCATTTGTCTATCATTACAGCATGAGATAAATCCGTGCGTGCGTGTACTCTTCATTTTTACACCGTTATATAATATTTCGATACAGACTCTCTCTCTCTCTTCTCCTTTTTCTTCGTAATCTATTTGTTTTTCTTCATTAGCGCTGGATTAAAATAAATAATGAGAGCTTTAAACTTTGCGCGGCTCCTGAAATATTTCGGCTAATATATTTCTATCGATTATATTTTTTTTCTTTCTCCTCGCGTCCTAGATTTACATCGTTACATTCTTAAGGACTAAACTCGTAGTCTCGATAAAGCCAACCAGTATTTTATCGGCGATCGCGCGGTTCGAAAGAGCCAAGGCTTGATTAACCGATCTGCCATGAGGAAAAGTTGCACGCTCGTCCGCCTATTGCATTACCGCCATCGCTTTTCGGTTACTTACCCATTTGCGGTTTACTTCGGTCATGGTGTTTTGGTTTAAGCAAGTCGAACTTTTTTATTCGATAAAGAAAAACCGCGCGAGAGAGAATCCAAGTTTTCACGTTTTCGGGGGAAAATGCGACAGGGTTACTCGACACACACACACGCACATACACGCGCGCGCGCGCAATTTTGCAGCTCTCTCGTCGCGGTGACACCGAGAGAGGCGACACCGAGATCCAATTTTCAATTTAATTATTATCAAATTAGAATATTCCGTTCGAATAGTTTTAACGTTCCCATATCCACTTCCACCGGTCACTTGTAATTAATTTCCATCATTCCGAAAGCCATTTATAGCGCATTCTTGCGTGCGCAATTTCCGTGATTAATTTCCGTGATTCATAGTATTTTTAGGAGCGATAAATTATATAGAGAATAATAATGAATAATGAGAGAGATGTATATATATGTATATACGTGTACAGAGACCGGAAAGAGAGAGATAGAGAGAGAGACCGTACATTAATTAAACTTGACCACCGCGCGATTCCTTCCTTCCTTCCGATTTATTATTATTTTACTTAACCCTTAAAAGCTATCGTGCAAAATCACGTTAGTGCTGTCATGGGTGAAACTTCACCCCGGTACATATATTTTTTTTTTTTTTTGAAATAAATAAAATCTGATCGTGGGAATAATAAAAATTAGTGTGTTGCGCGAGTGGTTACGTTTTTTTCAATCCTAATCCTGTAAACGTTTTGCTTTTTTACTAGGTACTAATTCTGCAAACCCCTGACATTTATGTCCGACGCGATTTTTTCATTGGTTAAAACGGTGTTGGCAAAAACTCTGGAAAAATTTATGGAGCTTTATTCAACGTTCTAGATTAAGGGAAATAACATTAGTTTTCGGTCATTAATGTCCGGGATTTTTACAGGACTAGGGTTAAATAAATAAAATTCGCACGGGGTGAAATTTCACGACAGCTTTCGAGAGTTTGAAATAACAGTTTTCCTCTCAATTTTTCACTTTTCAATTAGACACGCTAAGGAGTGTAAAACTTTTTTTTTTTTTTTTTCGCAAACAGTAGTAGCTTCGGGGGACGCGCGGTCGTAACGAGTCCTCGTTCGCTGACGGGGTTGAAGTGGGGGATTAATTGAAATAACAGACTCTCGTGTGAAACGTACGATACGTGGCGGCGGTGATAGAAAACGCTCAAATCTCAAGAATGTTGCCACGTAAAGTGCGGCAATTACTTCAATTAGAGAGAATAACGTGTCTTTCGCGTGATTCAAGACGCCAATTTCGCGAAAATATTCTCGTCGAGCTTAGTAGTTCGTAATTAATAGCGTCGGCGGCGTCGGCGGCGGCGCCGCGGCGCATGCTCGTGAATAATGTAGAGCGTAATTCTCGAGCGCAATGTGTTCTCCACGCATCGTGCGCGGACGGGGCCTGTGATTGCCACTTGATTACTTGGTATTGTGTTCTTGTCACGCGGGAACACAAAAATTGCTCTTCCCGCTGTCACGTCCGTTATGGATTTGGCGTATTGATTCGCGCGATCTCCATGCGGGATTTTTTTTTTTTTCACGCGCGGAATTGTGATACGACGCGCGTATCTCGTCTCTCTCTCTCTCTCTTGATTATAAAACATCCGCGCGCATATTTTACGCAGAAATTATATAACGAAAAAAAAAAATGAAAAACGAGATACACATCGCAAGACGCGGAAAATGGAAAAGTTGCAGAAATTCGTTTCAAACAGCGAAACTTGCGCGCGAAGTTAGGCGCACTCTAAGCGCGATTCATAATACAGGGTTAATAAAAGCTATTGTTTCTCGCGCAGCGAGAAGGAAGAAAAGTTTTTTTTCGAAACGGTGAAACATTCAGAGGATGTCGGGAAAGCGGCCGGGAAGCTGCGGAGAAATTAAAGCGCGGAATTCCGATTGCGATTCCTCTCCTCCCGCATTACTAATGTATAACATATATATATATATATATATAACAGCAACGGTCAGAGGAAAAGTAAGGATAAAGAATGCGGAGGGGGGAGGGGAGTAACCTGGATTTGGGCGAGCACGACTTTAATAAAAAATAATGAATAATAAAAACCGGGGAGCTTTTCGCGATTCCGCGCATTATTAATACAACCCTTCGCGTCCTCCCCCCCTCCCCCCGCGTGCGTGCGGAAAATAGTCCGCGTTCGATTTCTGTGAGGCGAGTTTATAAAAGATTTGTCTTATCGAGGGTTGCTCCCGCGAGGGAGCGAGATCGAGGTTAGCTACGTTAGAGGGAGGAGTAGTTAGCGATTGTTCGTGGCCGAAGACGGATGTCTGCGGAAGAACCAGAAGCAATTTGCGGGATAGCGCGCATCGGGAGCCGGATAGCCATGACTCTCTCTCTCTATCTCCTCAGCCGCGCGGGGGAGGGATTCTCTCTTTTTTCCCTCTCGTCTTATTCTTTTTCGACTTCCCGTTTCTTCTTCTCCGTTCGCTTCCGTCACCTTTTGAGAGACGGCTTTTCTAATTCGTTCGACGAGCGGGCGGCAGTGGCGAAATTCTATTATATGCCGCAATTCAAACTTAATAAAGCGTCATGCACATCGGGCTGACATTTCTTCGAGTGCTTAACAGAGGCGGAAGGCGTCGAAAAGGGAGCAAAATGGCGGAATTGAATGCGTTGAATGCTCGTTTAATGGCATTGCTGCCGCATTTCGAGTCACCGGCGAAGGAAAGGCAAAGAGTGTGAGAGAGAGAGAGACTCATCGTCATCCACAACCCACTATCCTCGAGGAATCCTTAATATAACGCGCGCGGATAAGAAGAAGAAGGGGTGAGGGAAAATGGCCAAGAAGGCTGGGAATGGCACGCGAAGGCGGTTGAAGCTTCGTTTAGGGCTGAAAATTGCGCGCCTGCGATGCCGAAGTGTGAGAAATGCCTCGTCGGGAATCGAGATAATGGCCTCCTCTCGCGCGTCCGCGCGATGCCTTAATATTGCAACGTCGTAAGTGACAATCAATTAATTGGGAATCAAGCGGGGAAAATGGGGTCGCGCTTGATAATTCAGAATAGAAATGCGTTGTTCTGCTGCAGAACGTAGTAGAGAAATATTCTCAGCATTTTAACATTCTTCGGAGGACTCTCTCGCGAAATATTCGGTTTAAAACTTGTCGAACGAAGAAAAATGCATCTTTGTATTGGGAAAATTGTTGGGAAATAAATTCGATTTGAGAATTGAATTTTTCCACGCGCGTGTGAGGTAAAATAAAATAAAATATAGATCGCGTCTGAGGGACAATTGATTACTCTCGAGCGATTAGAACGCTCGGCGTCGTTGCTCGGGCTGCAAATTCGGACCACGTAGGTTTATCTCGCTGACCCAGCCCCGGGAGGGAGTCAAAAGGAACTTCCGCTTGATTTGTCAAGTAAACCAACGCGGTACGCGGCTGTGGCCCAAAGCGGTTTATGCATCGATTAAGTTCTCTCCGAGCCCTTTGTGCATTGTTCGCGTGTATCCCGTATCGAAAATCTCATCCCTCATTGCGCGCAAATTATTTCATAATTCGCCAAGATGCAAATTCTCTCTCTCTCTTTTTTGTTGTGGAAAAAAAAACAAAAACAAGAGATTGCAAGTATATAATTAGCGCGAGATTTAATAACAACAAAGCGCGAGGTGCGAGAAAATTGATTTCTCGAAGAAGCTTCTATACGCGCGCGCGCGCGCGCGCTCGTATAACGTGCGATTACGAAATTTCGGGGCTTGGGAACGGTCGGGTTTTACTGCTAATACGTCGCTATTACGGTCCACTTTATGCGAACGGGGGGAGGAGGAGGAGGTTCTCTCTCTCTCGCACGCGCGCGCGTTCTTTCTCTCGTACATCCCTCACTCCGGAGAATTGCCAGAACTGCCCTTTTCAAGATTATACAGACAAAGAGTTCCTATGTGGCGCGGGACTCTTCTGGAAATTCTATCGTCACAAAAGATCCACAAAATAAATTGCCTCGTTTCAGAACATCATGATGTTGCCGTTCCGTAAGAGTGACTCGAAATCTTCTTACATATGTTTTACTACGCGTTTTATCGCGGACGAGTAATAACACGTATACTTTCATACGGTGCTAAAAGACAAAAAAAAACGAAACGAAGACTACCTTGGCGCGCACGAAGAAAAATCTCCGTTGCGAATTTACGTAATTAAAAGTATGAAAAACGTTTAGTTTCTAAAAAAACCTGTTGCTAAAGTTATTTTATTTTAATGTTTAATTAAAACTACGGTATAACTATGTCGTAGTTTTTCCCGATCCATTGCGCGCGCGCGCGTGTAGTTCAAGTTAACTTGGACTCGATCTGTTCTAAGACCCGCGCTTTGTGCTTTTCTCCGACGCGAAGTTTCCTTGTCGCATATAAAAAAAGCGACCGGCGGATTATCGCTGAAACGTACTGATTGGCTCTCTCTCTCTCTCTCTCTCTTTCTCTAAATAACAGTTTTGTGCCTACACGACCATTCACACCACGAACCGTGGCCGATGGCCGTGGTAAGAGTGGTTGCAAACTGTTACGAACTATCGACAGAAGTTTCCGCCTTTAGCAGACGGGATTTAATTAAATATCGCTAAACGTAGTGCGGTTGCGTGTAAAACAAACTCGCTATAAATCGACTCTCGCATAGAAATACGCGGTAACTCGGTCGTGGCAATGGCAAAAATTTCAATATTCGCGCGCGGCTGAAAAAAAAAAAAAAGCGGCGGCGGTGGCGGCGGCGGCGTTCGTTTCAGATGGGATGAAACTTCCGCGTAACAAACGTCCGATAAAAAGTTACATTCGCAGCGTATGAGAAATTTTATCGCGGTATTTTTTCCCGTCGAGGCGAGGTGGATGCTTTCACAGTGAATAAATTGTTCGGTAAAAGTAAATAAAATATTTTGGAAAGGAAGGAGAAAAAAGCGACGCGCAATATTCTCTCGTGAAAACTACCTGGTAAAAAAAAGAAAAAAACAAAAACTGGCAGTTTCATATACTTGTGAACGTTGAGGAGAAGAGCCAAGGATGTTTCGGTTCGCGGATCGGAAAATCTCTCGAGTCACTTTGCTCTCGCGTGTCAAGGTTTTCTATTTTTTCTTCGCGACGTACGTAACGGAGTTTATTTCTTGCAAAATCCATCTGTGTGAGGTTTTTAACGAGCCAAAACTGGAACGATCGATGAGCGGGGCACGTCCAATCGCAAAAACGCGAGCATGAAATATATCGAGCGCGAACTTTTTTGCTCGTTTCGCCGCCGACAGATTGCGCCGCCATACGTTCAACGTTTTCGTGGCCCCCTCGGCGCTATCACATGACAAATCATTAGACGAGCATTAAAGAGTCGCCGTCGTAAATTATATCAAGCACGCGCGGGTTTGAATGCCGGGACGCGCGTTGCTCGTTCGTTCGGCAATTTTATCGGCCTGAGAACCTCTTGCGCGCATTAAAACAACGAGCTCTAATAAATTTTTTTTTATTTCTTAATATTTATCGATTCTCCCCATTTTCTTTTGTAATCTTGTTGTGCATAAATAACGTTGGAAGCAACGCGCGTCGCTTTTGAGCGAGAGAAAAAAAAATTATTAATCCACTGTATATACAAAATCAAACTAATATTACGCGCGCGCGTGTGGAAAGCAAAATATTTTCATTTAATAAAATCCAATTAAAATCGAACGAATCTTTTAAACGTTTATTCTCATTTAATTGGACTGAATGTGTTTGCTTTCCCGTATATAATTCCGGCAAATAATTTGCAAATGCAGCAACGTTAAATATTTAATTACCAAAATTGATTTCTATTTAATGCGTTACTTAAAACGCTGTTGCGGAAAATGTGAAACGCGATAGAGGTTGTTCAACGCACGTATCAAATATGCTTTCGTATTAAATGTCCCCGTGCGATTAAAGGTCTTGAATTCCAAATGCCAATTAAAGTTGAAGGTCGAGCGGTGTTTGAAACTACTTTGCTGTAATTTTTTTTACGTGAAAAAAAAAATTGACTCTCAAAGCGTTTCTCTTCCGTCGACCGATCTCTCCGAAATTCCGCATTGTGCAAATTAACCGAGCGGTTCCCGAGCAAAGTCGCTCGGTCGTTCGTCGCACAATCGATGATTCCGATTTACGACAATAATTGTATCGTTATTATATTGCAACAGGTATATCGCGCGCGCTCGAGGAAATCGCTAACGACCAGCGAAAGTTCCGCAATTAAGGTATATCCTGCTATCCCTCGCTGTTACATCGTGTAACATCATTACGTTAATTATACCAAGTAACCGTGTAATTACGCTCGGGGCATAAATCACGATATCTGTACGCGCGCCGTGTGCGCGCGCTCGTGAAATTGTTCGCAACACGTACACGTTGCGGGGGCGAGCGCCGGCTATGACGAGTCCGCGCACGTGTGTTTTCGTCGGCGCTTTTTTCCTCTCACGATCTCTTATTCGAACGAGCCGCGCGGTGATATCGAGCGTGTGTCCCGCATTGTTTTCGAAAATAGATTCCTGTCGATAACAGCGAAGGACAATCGCGTGCGCGCGCGATCACGACAATTCGTCGAAAATGTCTAGGCGAATAAATCACGAAGCGCATAATTAATTGGGACAATTGTCTGTCACATCGCGATATATCGGCTGAATAATCGTTCCGTTCACAAGCGAGGGAATGATAATGTCCCTAATGAAGATGATCGTCGATTCGAAGTATTATGCTTGCTAATAATCCATCGCGCGATACATCCACCCCCCTCCCTCGTATTATCGGATTAACCATTTACCCAATAATGGAAAGTTAATGGGGTCGCCTTGGAAATACTTGGAATCGATAAATCTTTAACGAGATTACACTCATGGAAAACAATTTTTTACTTCGCTGAATTTTATATAAAATTTAAATAATTCATTCGGGAATTTTTCTCCCTCCTCTTTGTTCTCCGCTCCGTTGTTTCGTTTCGGCGATCAATTCGCCCGTGCCGTAGGTCGCGGTCGATCGATTAGCGGGATTTCAATTAACCTTCGTTAGACAAGGAAAAAGCTGCCGAAAGCTTTCGCGTTGCATGGAACAAGGGAGAAAGGGGTGGGAGAGAAAGCGTAACTAGCGCGACCCAAACTTCTAAATGCGCGGCTTGGTTTGCAAAACCGTCATGCGCTCTCATTGAGTTTGAGGCTGCAATTGGGGGGTGTATGTGAGTTGCCCGAGCTTCTCTTCTTCCGCCGCGCTATTCATTCTCATTTCCCTTTTCTCCCTCTCTTTCTCTCTCTCTCTCTCTTCTAATTCCCGTCGCGTTTCGTTTGTGATTTATCTTGATCCCTTGCTCCTTCGTATTTATACATTCGACGCTATTCATTATAATATCTAGTATCTACGCAAAAGCCAAGTCAGATCTGCCGAAATGTAGGTCGCAGATACTAACAGTCTCTATTTTCTCTCATATACATGTATTTTCTCTTCTCTCTCTCTCTCTCTCACTCTTTCTCCTTTTCTCTCCGGCATTAAACGAAAGAAAGATTCGAAGTAGAAGTCGAGTTCACGGTTTGAGAGGAAAGTCCCCCATTTCCCGTCTTCCCCATTATGGATTCCCCGCGACACGCTTCCCCGCTTCGTCGCACGCGAAAGCTGAAACTTTCGCTTAATGACAGAAGTTTTATTGCCAGCCATCGTTCAACCCACCGACGTTCTAGAGAGAGAGAGAGAGAGAGAAAGAAGAGAGAGAAGGCGAGTTACATTCTACCCTCCCGTCTTTCTTCATCGTTTTCACCTAGCCTCCGGCCGTGATCGCGATTTCAAATCCGAAAGTATCGATGTTCTCGTTATTAGGGAAACAATAGCCTTTTTCCCTCATTTTTTTTCTCCCGCGAGCGGGATTCTTATCTTTCTCTCTCTCCCACCCTCTCTGGAAAAAATCAAGACGTCAGACATTCGCCACGAGCGACGCGCGCTAAATAAACGCATCGTTGAAAAGGAGGATGAATTGTTTTCGTCGGGAAAAATTGTGAGAAGAAATTGCCGAAATACAATTTCGTCCGACGCAAAAGCAGTGGGTGGTCATTTTTTCTATTCAGGTGTGATAATTTATTTGTTTTTTTATTTGTAATTTATTCAATTAGAACAAAAGACCGAGCAATAATTTTAAAATTACAAAGGAATAACAAGGTCATTGTTTAATCTTTTATTAGTAAAAATACATTATTGTATTTTTATTTCAATTTTATTTTATTTTGTTGAACTCGTCCGCGGTCTTCTTTACATTTCACTTACATAATTTCTCGAAAACGTACTACGGCCGAGCGAAACTCCAAGCTTAATCAGTGGGAAATACGCGTATATTCGAGGATAATAGTATCTGCAACGTGTATGAACTATTTTACTGCATATAATGTTTGTCCGTCGTAATAGCTTCGGGTTTCCCCGCCCGTTTTCGTTCCGATTCCAACCCAGCTTTCGCGATAATTACGCAGACGAAGCGCGTTCTGGCGAAATGTACGACGCGCGTGCAAACGCGCTCCTCGTATTTTTAATCTCAGACTTATTTCGCTCCGCGTTTCCGTAAACACGCGCGTGCGTGTCTTTTGCAATTTTTATTTTATTAAACACACAAACACAAAAGTAAATTGAACGAAAACTTGAATCAAATAAAAAAAAAAGAAGCGGATAGCGGCTCGATAGCGAAAATAATCGAGCTGTGATATTGCATTCCGGAGTCAAAATTGCGGGGAGCAAATCAACGGGGGTCACGTCTCACCGAAATTGGCGCAGAAAGAGAGAGAGAAAAAACGAGAAAAGGTTCTCATAAAAATCTTCAGATTCGTTCGTCCCGTTATTGCGTTTGAACGAAACAGCATTTACTCGAAACATCCCCATATCTTTCGCATGGCCGATTTTTTTTCGAAAGAAAAAAAAACCAAATTACTGAAATCTTTTCTCCCTTAGAGTTATTTAAATTCCTCGTTGTTTCAACGTCGCGCAACGTGCCGCTTGGAAAATCGGAGTTACCGAGACCAAAAGAAAAAAAAAAGCATTAATTGACCGACTGCCGTCGTTACGAAAACAAAGTTAATTCGCGCGACACGAACAAAGCGAACGAAGAACGTTCTTCGCCGAAAGCACTTACCTTTAACCGCATTGAGCTTGTTCCCGACCATCTGCTTCGCCACGAATGCAGCCATCTTGGTAGTTTGCTGTTATCGCTATCCCGAGTCACAGGAACCTATAAGCGACAAAATCTCAGGTGTTACATCACGTTTTTTATATTTCGCACGCAGTTTTTGCGACGAAAGAGGTAATTTTGAGAAAAATGGGACGAGAGAGATAGGAGTTTGATATTTCGTCGAGCAATAAAACTGTTTCTCAGAAATTTGTTGACGTTACTACATTTTCCGGGAGAGAATCGCGACTCTCAGTTTTCAACTTTTCTCTCAACAGTCGCTCAACGAGAGAGAGAGAGAAAAAGAGAGAGAGAATTTCATAGAATCGAGAGTGAACCGCTTTGTGTGATACTTTTTATCTGTTTGTTTCCTTTGTACGACGTACGCACACACACACACGTGCACGGCGGAATCATCAGAATATCTTTCGCCGTGTGGCTTCGAAAACCGGAAATTCAATGACGTGAGAACAATGTCAAACGTCGTTTGTTTCTGGCGCGCATCTGGTTTGGAGAAATTTTTATTGCGAGTTATTTGCGATTGCAGAAGCACTGAAAACACGACGAACAAAAGAGTTCCGCGGCGCGGATTCCGCAAAATTTTCGTCTCCCGTTGTTTCCGTTGGTTTTCAGCAAAAATCTCGCAACGACTCGAAATTCCCGGACGCGGTTTGTCCCGAACGTTTTCATCAAAACACTCGGTCTTATGTCTTAATAGAGGAATTTTATGGATCTGTCCGTGAATTTGCATTTTCCTTCGATTTGCATTTTCATACAAATGCATGACATTTGTACCGACCAACAATTCTTTTTTTTTTTTACCGAGTTTTAACGTCGTCGTCGCTTTCCGTCAAGATCATTGAAAGAAGGTCACGGTTACGAAAAAAACGCAACGACTTTCTTTCCGTATACATATGTGTGTGTGTGTGTGTGTGTATAAGATGTACGTGTGTATATATAAAATGTATGTATATGCACATGTACAAGGTATGTATATTTCATATATAGAGCCATTTCTTCTTTCTCTGACTTTATATCTCAACGTGGAAATGAAATATGTCTCTCGAGGAAGGTCGACGTCGCATTCCTGACGTATCCCCGCCGACGAAAGTATTTTAATCTTACGCTACATATATTTTTCGCACACTTCATGGATATCGGTATCAAAAAAAATAAATAAATAAAAAGAAAACTGTCGTTTCCACTTTGCATGACGTTTCTTTTAAAGAACGCTCCGTCGTTGCAAAAGCAATTTGAATGTAACCGCGCTTTTGTAACAAGTCGCGCGCAATGTATCTCGCTTTCGAGTCAATTTTTCATATGTTACATAACAATTTCAACGGGGGTTCGATCGTTTTAACTCCCGGCGTCTTTTTTTTGCATCGGGTTTTTTTTTTTACCTCCACGGAGAGAGGATATTTCATTTGCATGTGAACGCGAACCAAGCATCCTGGACGAATTGAATTTTGGTTCGAAATATTATGTGTATTAATTTGAATAAATAAAACGTTTAAATAAATACACAAAATAAAATACATTTTGCACGCCGAACCGAATAATTTCTTTCTAATTTGATACCGTACGAGTTGAATTTGTTCCGTTGAAATTTGTTACATAATTTTTATTTTTTTTCCAATAGATTCTCACACACCCTCTCCAGGAAACGTGAGAAACACCGTTGTGTAGAGAGCTTTCAGTTTTGTAACGCAGTGTTACGCAATAACATAAGCGACAGGTAGCGTCGGCTAAACGCGATGAAGGAATCAATAGAAAAATACACCAGGATAAGAGAAAACGGCAGGGGAGCGAGGAGGGTGAAGAGGAACAGCGGAGGAAGAAAACCGGAGCCTGGAGAAGACGACGTTAGCGAAACGGCGTCGAGACGTCTCGGCGCCTGGTTCCTCGACCCTCCGTGATTTTCCAACAACACGCGACAATTTTATCCCTCTCTGTCTCTCTTTTTCTCCTCGGCGATGAGCGGAGGATAAGGTTGCCATCCGCATGCACACGCACTGTTTTTTTCCGTCAACATGACGCAACACTCCCGTGCAAAGAGCTTTTTGCGATCAACATTTCATCGCGTTTATTTCAGCGTTAATTTTTAATCGGGTGTCGCTCTTCTATTTTTTATGTCGGTCTTCTACTCAGAAATTGCTTAATGGATGCTAATTTGACTAGAAACTGGACAATAAAATCAATCAGTTTCGACTACTTTAATTTTTTATATCGAATCTCTATGTGTAGTTTTGATTATGTTTCAGTATTTGTGTGTTACATATTTATAAAAAATTAAACTAAAAGCAGCCAAAACTAATTAATTTTATTGTCGACTTGTTTGTCAAACAAGCGTCTGCTTCTTCGCTACTTGAAATTTATCTGAAAAAGCCATCCCCGTAGAAATATTCGATGAGAGCAATTCATCGCGGGCCGAGCTTTTAAATCAACAAAAAAAAAAAAAAAAAATACTATTAAGCTGAGAATAGTCGCTAGAGATAAAAAAAAAAGACATGTTCAGATATTTTTAAGTATTAATCACTTTTTCACATCAGAGGTGAGTGGTGAACTAAATAATCATCATATTGATATTATATCTAAGAGAAGACCTTTGGCCTTTTATTTCTGTTACACTCTCGTGCGGATTGTAGAATGTAACAATGGACCTACAAATTTTAGGTGGATTCCGAACCACCGGAAGTGCGTATAAACACTTCGAACTCTGAGAGAGAAATCTCGTTGACAGAGATGCATCTCAATGAGCTATATGAAAAGTGAATAACACACGCAATTTCGCGCGCAATTTCCACGTGGCATCTATACAACATTACTTTGAGTATCTGTGTTTAATTTTTTTTTGTTTTTATCACAATAACGCAAAAAGATACTTCTGCAAATACATTTAACATTTGAAAGAAATCATATTTACGAGAGAGAAATAATAAGTAAATTAACTTAATTGACGTAATTTAAATTTAACTCGGAAATCTGTGTCGGTGTAGATTCAGATTACGTTCAGCTTTTTGAATTAATTTACACTTTAAAAAAAAAAAAAAAAAACAGTTTGCGCATACACCGATGTTGACGTTGTTATTTCTCTCGTACTTGAATATAATAGGTAGAAAACCGTGTGCGATTTGCACTTTTGCATTTGTTTTTTGTTTAACGAGCAGGAATATTCCGGGAGTTTTGCCCGGCATAAACATCAGCTGTCATTTGCTGATTAGTTTGACCTACTCATATTCTGGTTAATTTGTGGTAAAAGTGATAACTAGAACATTTCGAGTTTTCGCTTGATAAAAATTAGCTGTTGTTTACTGATTTGTTATTTAACAGCTAATTTACTACCGTGAGATCAAATTCTAGTCTGTAGCGAAAAAAAATAATAATAATCGGAATTTTTTACCGGACAAAATCTAGCTGTTACTTTCCGATTTATTTAATAGAGTTAATTTCTGACTAATTTGTAGCCAGTTCATTTAAACGGACTTTCCTATGCAGTTATTTGATAAATAATAAAATAACTCTGACCTCTATTAATAAGTGAAACACACAGTTCGTAATTTCAACAATGGATCCAATATACACAGAATGTATAAAAATGTAATATTGTTAAAATTTTTAACATTCTGATACACAACCGCCGCCCAGCTTTTAATCTTTGACCAGTTTTTCCCGAGGATTTTTCTACTCTGGGAAGAAATGTTAGGTCGAATAAAACTTCGCGATTTAAAAGATACATGTGGCTAGATGCACATGTGTGTTACACACACACACACACACACACACATATATATATGTGTGTATACGATTCGCCGTCTAATTTCACGCGAGGCGAAAAGCCCGACGTCAAGGGTTCAAAGTGGAAGTCCACTTGGAAGCGCCTCTTGTCTCAGAGAGACGGAAGGAAAAGAGGATTGGTGTGCTCGGCTCTCTCTCTCTCTCGTCTCGGAGGCCGTCTCATGCCTCGTTAGAGCGGAGACTGACAGATCCCTCGATTCGCTCTGTCCCCGATTTAATCTATTTAATGAAAACGGCAAATGTGTATTCGGTCACTGTTGTGGATTTTCCCGTGGCGTTAAATATATTTCTCGGTGGCGAGAAAGAATCTCGACGAAAGTCGCGAGCTAGAAACGAGTTGCGCTTGGGTCCAAGTCCGATTCATCAAGTCGACATTAGAAGTTGGATATGACAAATACTCGGGAGGGGAGAAACTGATGCTCGATCAAATTACCGCGTCCGTCCTGTATAAGTAAAAAGTCATGTAAGGGATCGTCTGTCGGTGCAATCAATCGATCCATTACAGATAATCCGGGTCAAGCCGTTGTTAACAACAAGGGGCTCCATTCAGGTCGCGTTTCATCTTATTTCAAAAAAGAGAGCGAGAAGAAAAAGAGAGACACACAGGGGAAAAGAGAGAAAACAGACACACGTACGCGCCGCACACTTGTCTATTCCGCAACAGTACACACACACACGATGTGCGAACATACTTTCTAGTTTCCATTATATCAAGTTCCATTATATTTCCTCCGAGTTTCGCGCGCTCGCGCCGAAATATGTGCTTTCGTCGCGGGTCTAAACACAAATAAGACCTGATTTACCTGCTGATAAGAGGGAAACAATGAGGCACGTAAGATCCGGTAAGAGAGTGCCGGTGAATGCGTGCGTGACGCGAGAGGTGTTTCTTGAAAATGTAAATTACCGCGCGTTGAATTAAATTTGTAAATGTGTTAGATGAGTAGTGCGAGAAATTCATTTGGCGCCTTGATGGCCGAAAAAAGCGTCTTTAATTTCATGGAAAAGTAAATTGAGCAGAGGAGACCAGGAGTTGGTTGTCACACACAGCTAATGTCTAGCTGATTAAAATACAGCAATTCTTCTTCGTGACGTAGGTTGATACTAGTCACGAAATATAGCTTTAAAAATACGGCGTTTACGAGCACTTTTGCAAAATTAATTGAACGTGACAAGTAGGTTTTTCTTATCTGTGTATTTTTTTTCTAATTATTTCACTAGTTTAAAAAATGTTCCGACCGCAATTCTATCTAAACAGTTACACGTGATGTTTAATGACATATGCATTCCATTAACGAGACAAAAACAATTTGCTTACTTAATGATTTTTCTACATAAAAGAACACGTGACAACTAACTCCGGTTGTAAGTTGGCAAAAATTTGCACAATGTTTGACACAAAAAATAACTTTATACAAGAATACATATAAGATTATTATTTTTTTTTCAAAGCTAAGGGACTGTTACGTAATATTGTGAATATTACATAACACCGCGTATATATTTTGTTTTAATAATTTATTTCGGATGTCATTTTGTGTATTGCGGTTACTCCCCCGTTTCATCTCTATGCGAGAGGCAAACCAAGCATCATCAGATGAATTTTGAAATTGAACAATATTGGCGCTCACGTTGAATACCTCTTCGCCGGTCTGTGATGTATTACATGAGCTTGAAAAATTTGTTCCATATCAGAAGCTCGTGGTTTGCGTCCCGCTGTATATATAAAAACAAGCCGCTTTTACCCTTCTGCGAGTTAAAAAAAAAAAACCGAATAAAAAAGACTCGATTTATCCGAACCTGGAGTAAAGAATATTTGTTTGCCGTGCGGGAGAAACGTTTGCGTTCGGTCTTTTTATCGAAAGTTAAAAAACCCGAGGTGTACTTTATATTTGCACGAATGTAAAAGCGCGGAGCGGGATCGCGTAAGAGAGAAACCTCTTCTTTTGGAAATGTCGTTTCTTGAAATATGTGTGCGAGACGGAGATGGCTCGAAACGGAAGGGAGAACGGGACGGAAAAGAAACGCGGAGCGGGACGTTCGTGTTTCCGAGCTCTCGAGCGCATTTCTTATTAACACCGTTCATCCCTGTCATCCGGAAGTTCCGGTCCGGAACATCCGCGCGCATCTTACGCGGTCGATCGCGGTCTACTCGAAAACTCGCTTGCGTCATTCGGCCGCCGAGTTTTCTATTCCCCGTTCTGTGTGTGTGTGTGTTTTCTCTCTTCTCTTTCTGCATCTCTCTCTCTCTCAGATTTTTCCTCTACGTTTTTATAAGAAAAAATGCTTTTCAGATCAGCGCCTGCGGCTGCTCTCGCGGCGCATTGAGTTTTAACGTGTGTCCGAGAAATAGCATCGGGTTTTTTTATTTATTTTCTTTTTTCGCGCAATTTACATCGAAAAAGTGAGAGGAAAAAACGTGGAGTTTCGTATTTTACCAGTCACGTTCGATAACGGAGTGAAGTATATCGGAGATCTTCTCGATGGAGAACCGGCTTTGAGATTTACTTTCTGAATAGCATTTTTCGCGGCGTTTTCTCGTGAAAGCGCACGATTTTATCACACTTTACCTACATACATCCATCGCCCAATACGCACACACACACACATATGTATATTGTAATCTCCGCGCGAGATCGCAAGATTGTAGTGTAAATTCCGGCGTGATTGCGTCGCGCGTTAATTCGGACGATTTGAAAATCGAACGTAATGGAACGAAAGTAATCCGTAAACGCAAAACCACCTTTTGTGCGTGCGTGTGTGTGCGTGTGACGCGAAACAGCGTGGTCGGCGATAATAAAATTTATCAGCGGTGTTATCCGGGAATTCGCAATACAAATGAATCGTTGGATTACAATCGCGCGTTTGCACAATATTAAACTAGCTTAGCGCTCGCGGTCATGCGGAATAAAAATTTCGATTCGCGAAACCTTCGCTTTAAAAAAAAAAAACATACTATTTAATGAGAAATAATTCGCGCGCGTTTTTCGAACCCTGGGAGGGAATATCATCGCACGCGTAGTGTATTTTTTTCCCTCTCGAGCAATCGATAACGGTTATCGCAAAACAACGTTTTTTTTTCTCCACCCCCTCCGGTTGTTTTTCCGCCTGCAAACAAACACGCTCGATCATTACGTTTCATGTTGTTACGGTCACTTGTTGCTAGCTTCGGTTGTTGTTACAGTTTCATAAACATGTCTTGCAACAGTATGTACGTCGCGTTATTTTGCGCGCACGCTGTACATCCGGGGGGATGCATCACTCGCGGCGCAGCTTCAGTTAGTTAGTTTCGGTCTTGCTTTCCCGCGCGGATAAATGTACACAAAAAGTTACGGCAAGAGTGTCTCGCGCAAAATAAATTTCTCCCAGGCTAGAATTACACTTTGCGGCAGGCGCAGAGATTTATGCATTATTAACGCCACTCTTATTAATATAAAAGCATCTTCGCGAGAGAAAGAGAGATCTCCCCATCCTCCCCGGATTAGAGTTCGTTTGTTTTCAGTCCGTGAGACCGTTGGAATAAACAAATAGTTTCGTCTTGCGCGCCCTTCTCGCTCGCACAAACCGAGAGGGCAGTGGAAGACAAACAAGACCTGTCGCTCACGCGAGTCAGTAAGTTTTCCGGAATAATTGACGGGGATACGTGGTCATTGTATACGTGGCGGGGGGCGCGTGCTGAGTCTCTCTTTAAACACATTCCGTTCCCGTGAACTTTAAGTCCGCAAAGAAAATTCGTTAGGGAACGTCACGCTCTGTGGCGTGACAACGCGAACAAACAGGAGTATTAAAGCGAACTCTCGCGAGGGACGTGCGGAAAATTGTTAAAATCGCCGTTTGTTTACCGTGTACTTATTACAGTTTCCTCTCACTGATGCTTATTTCGAGCATTAAACGCACGAGTTTAAAACCCGGGAGTACAGAGTCGCGCCCTAATTTCGGGGTCGAGAACAGTCGCGCGGGGTGCGCCCGAATTAAAACACCGCGAGGAGATGTTGCGTATAAAAAAACCGCCGTTTGTTTCGTTAATATTCAAAACATATTCTCGCGATGCGGATTTCGTCGTTAAAAACATCAGATAAAAAAAAAAACAATGAAAAGTAATAATCGAAACGTGGAAATTGCGCGCGAAATTGCGTGTGTTATTCACTTTTCATAACGTTGGGAATAATACGAGCGGCCTGTAGATCAGTTTGTGCGGGACCAGTGATCAGAAGATCTCGGGTTCGAATCCGGACAAAAGTGAGTTCGGACTTTATTA
>QVNV01009213.1:0-13771 GCA_014825455.1 Pseudomyrmex pallidus
ATACGCTCGAATCCTTGCGTTATAAATCTTAATATGAAAGGTAAAGGCTCCAATTTTGTAAAAAACTTGAATAGACTATGATTTGGCCAATAAGAGTCTGGACACTGTTCTTCGGTGTAATTTTTTTAAAATTTTATTTTAAATCAACAGCTTAACGTTTCGATCTCCGGGTGGGATCCTCTTCAGAAACAAATAGTTACAAAAATATCCAAAAATATCCCACCCGGGGATCGAAACGTTAAGCTGTTGATTTAAAATAAAATTTTTAAAAAATTACACCGAAGAACAGTGTCCAGGCTCTTATTCACCGAAGAACAGTGTCCAGGCTCTTATTGGCCGAATCAGTCTATTCAAGTTATAAATCTTGTTATCTGGGATGTGTATTTTTTTACTCTTGTATTTGAATAATTCCCTTCAGACGCGATACGTGCGCTTTCGAACAGAAATAGGAATCAGAACGGAATTCTATTTATACAGTTCTTGCGCGCCGTGTATTCTCTCTTTTTTTTTTTTTTTTTTTGACGTTTCTTAGAAGCGCGTATGAAATTACAATTAGAATTTCCCGTCCCGAATTAAGTCTCGTCGAGGAGACGCGCAGCTCGGGTGAATTAAAATTATGTTTATGCATGTTTTATTTTTTCTCATCTCGATCGGACGCACAAAACACACACACGTGCGCGCGAGGTGTATCTCCTTTGGTAAACATTTTGAAACGTTGTACGTACGCTCGATCATGTATCTGAAACATTGTCAGCGTAATTTCAATAATAATAAGAAGATGGGAGCGATGTGTCTTGCGCGCGAGGTTAACACAGTCGTCTCAAAGACCGCTCTGTCAAATACGCCACGGTAAAGTGGCAAGCTAAACGAGAGTCCGTGAATGCAATATGTATTATGCGTATGGGAGGATAATATAGAGCCCCGGGGAGGTGGTGGCTGACTGAGTTTATTTCGAAAGACAACAATAGAATGCATCGGTAGAACGTATTGTATGCGCGGAGGGCGCGGTGCGGCCTCACAATGCCTGCTGCATTATGTATCGCATGCTGGTGGTTATCTTTCTCTCTCTCTGTGTGTGTGTTGTAATCCTAAACAACCGTCCGTACATACACGCACCTCGTCCGGTGCCCGGTGCCAATGGCGTAGCTACATCTCCGCGTCATAACACGGAGAGAGATCTTATTACGCAACTTATTGCTCCTGACGAAAAACAAAGCGAGGAGAATTCTATTGAAGACACAGCTTTTGGGCACATTCGTTTTTTTTTTTTTTTCTTTTTTTTTAATTTTTCATCGAAAGAGCTTCTCGTTTGCTACGTGTATATTTTAATTCTATACGGACGACAAGTGTCGCGAGAAACTTAAACGGACGACAACAGACAGCTTAACAGTTTTATGTCACCACATAAAAGTTAAAAGACCGAGCGAAATGTATTCCATAAGGTGTCGACATATGTTGTCACATACATATATTCTTTTTGAGTCGATGTGAGAGAGGTTGACATCCCGTAAAAATACTCGTAAAGTACCGCTCCGGGCGGTGTAAACATAATAACTCGTAAAGATCAATCACGCACCTAAAGACGATCAGAAAAAAAAAACTATATATTTTTTTCTTTTCACGTTATTTATTGTGTTCCGTAATGACGGTTCTTTTCTGTTGGCTCGGATCATAATTAACCGTAAAATAATTGACCTTAGAGACGCGTCAAGAATAAAATTTCGAGTGTCGGGTTTTCGTTTCGCACGAATGCGTAATTTGTGTGTGAGCCTTCCCTGTCGGGTGAAAAGTCGTTTTTCTTTTTTTTTTTTTTTTCGAACTACCTTCTCGGACAGTTTTAAGGACGCGCGCGTGTGCTACCGTGATCGAAAAATGTCGCTAGGAGATTGGTCTCACGGGATCGACAATTTTGACCTCCGCAAATCCCGTTCTGAGGGTGTAGAAACGATCCAATCAACGCCGGTTGCTTTTCTACCACCTTTCGTGACATTGTACTGACAGCCACGACCTTTCTTCCACGAGGCAATAGAAATCGTACAAGTATCTCCGTTGGGAGTCCATCGTTTCGGCTTTAGATCTTTGACAGGATAAACGAAGGATGAAAAATGGCGGAAAAAAAAATGGATGTGTCTCTTGTATACAAAAAGGTAATGGGAAATACTCGGCATTTCTCATTATCTTGAAAAGTTTTCGGTAACGCCACTGTTTTTCAATATGGATGATCTGGTGCATCATCGCGCGTAACCGGACAAGTTGCAAAAGCTGCAAACACGTCTTTTAAACGTCGTCGAGTGGAAAGAGGCCAAGTGGGAAGAGAACGAGGGAACGCGAGAAGGGTGGCAAGGACAATATTTTGAGCAGCATCAGAAAGAAAGAAAACGGATGGATAAATCTAGGTGCTCGAGAGAACATCTCCGTCCGCCAGCTGGTTTCCGTCACTCATGCGGCCCCTTTGATCTCTCTCGCGTGTCTATCGTGCACTTAAGCGCGTTTTCTCAACTTAATTCCGACCCGCACGAAGCACCGACCCTATATAGCGGCGACTCGCTTCCGTCGCGCAAAAATTGTCTGAGAGCCAATGGGACGTGTGGATTTAACTGATTTTGCAGAGCTAAGTCCGCAAATACACACAGAAGGGAAACGCGTTCCTCGTGTATTTGTCTTTTAGAAAATATGCGCAGGAGTTTTTTTTTTTATAAAATATTGTTGTCGAGACTATATCCGCAGCGAATGTGGAACAATATAAATATAGCGTTCCGGTGATTATAAATGTCAAGGATGAGATGCCGATATCACTGCCAAAAGTTTATTTTTAGCCGTGTCGCACGAACTCGCACTTTGTCAGCAGTCTTTTCGTGTTTTTCCTAGGCAGAGCGATATAAAAAAAAATGTAGAACGATGTATCTCGCGACTCGTGTCACGACACGTATTAAGAGACAAATGATAAAGAGTAGACTCGGCTAATGGACACGTTACAAAATCAAAGGCGCGCAACGCCGACACCGCCGCGTCGCGCCGCGCGCGGTCCTTTAATTAAGTCTCTCTTTCTCAGTCTTTAAATATGGAATGTCTGCTGGCAGCTACGAGGTACGCGCGCGCCGCGCTCTGCAATGTCGCTGACGTCCGAGCTGAGAGACACACAAAACACGCCGGACGCAGGCGCGCCATTTATCATTCCCACAATTAAGGTCGAATTTGTGACAACCACTTAACGGAATAATGCATCTAGGTCTGAGCGCACTGAGTTTTTGGCATCGCTTAATAGTTCCGCGAGACACGTTTGCGCGGAACACATATATTGCAAACGCAAAACGTTCCGGGCTTTCTGACGAGAAAAACAGGTTTCGAATCCCACGAGGCGAGAGACAGAAACCGTTGTTGATTGATACGATTTAAAGTAATCGCGCGAACATGTCGCGCGATATAATTGTCGCAGACATGTTCGCGCGAAACGTTGTTTACGCGCGATTGTACACAGTTTTCGAGATCCCGGTTGAAAACTCGGGCATTTGTCGAATTTCATCTCGCGAATATAAATTTTAGTTAAGGAAAACGTTTATTGAAGAATTATTGAGTTGTCGTCTAAGCCGGTAATGGATAATTTAATTTGCCTTGATGACGGCGCTATTACGGAGCGAGATTCCAAAGTGCGGGACTCGTCGGGACGCGCGGCTTGAAATATAAACCCGAGAGCGCGCCGAGAATACGCCAACAAAACGCGACCCATTAACATAATATATGTTCGCTACAGAAACTTCACACACAAGTCCGCGCAGCGGCGGAAGTGGTGTCACGCTCTCTAACGTCACAATGCTTCATAAATAAGTTCCAGCTCTCTGGCCGAAACCTCCATTTCGCTTTTAAAAATCAGAATACCGTCGGTGTACGTCACGAGACAGCATCGGAATTTACGGTTCGTTTAGCAGTTCAACGGGAACGCTCTCGATGAAAAACAGTGCGAGCGGATACAATTGCGTCATTTATTTTAAAGCTTTATATGTGTAGCTGCGTGTCCAACGGCATTAAACAGGATCGTTATACGATAAAGTTCACACGCGTATCGCGTAGCGCGGAAAAAATACAATAAAATTTCAAAATTGTTGCTCCTGCGGGATTTACTCATTTATTTAAATATCAAAAAAACCGACCGCTCTCTTTTTAGCTTGCAAAAAATGTGTTCTAAAAAAAAAGAGGAGCACAGCGGATTAAAATGTGTGTGTGTGTGTGTGTGTGTAACGGCATTAAAAAAAAAAAAAAAAAAAAAAAAAAAAAAAAAAAAAATCGCGCAATTTGAAATTTTGTTAAACGTCGATCCACGAGATACTTAAAGCGTACAGATATCCTCTCTCTCTCTCTCTCTCTCCCGTGCGAAAAAGATGCGTGTGAAATTTGCAAATCGGTAGCTCGATCAGCTGTTTCATCGCGCGCGCGAGTTTATACTCGTCACAACGTTCAGCTGCATACGTACATTTGAAGAATGAAGTAATGCAACGGATCAGCCGCAAACACCGAGGAAAAGAAGGAGAGAGAAGGGGGTTGATGCAACGAGGGACGTCGGTGTGCGCCGAGACGGAAATTCATGACGTCGCGTCGGATCGAAGCGCCGTGCCGCGCGCGCGATGGCCAAGCATCGTAAGTCCTCATTCCCTTCGCCTTCGCATCGCCACGGCGTGGCACGTCGTAACGAGGTACGAAGGAAGGCAGTCAAGCAGAGTCAGGCCAGGCACCGGGCGTCACGCCCGCCAGTCATCGAGCTCGTCAGTCGCCCACGAACGCTTATAAAGATTCTCGCGAGCAGAATGTAGATACGAGCTGTCAGCTCGACATGAAGCATGCCGCCGACAGCGTACGGACAGGCGGGACAGGCAGCGGAACAGGCGAATCTATCTCCTCTTTCTTTCTTCGTTTCTCCTACCTTCGCCAGCTCCGTCTCTCCGTCAGGTCGGTCCGCTTCTTTCGCGCTCGCGCGCTTCTTGCTCTCCGTCAGCTGCCAACTGAGTCCGTCGTCCCTGTTACTCTTTCGCGTACGTAACAGTGTCCTCGTTCCTCTAACTCGGTTAAGCCGCGCGTTTCCGTCCTTTTGTCATCCCGTTTGTACTTTTCGTCTCTGTTCTCTCCTCTCTCTTTCTCTCTCTCTCTCTTTTTCGTGAACTCCTCGCAGTCCTCCTTTCTCCGCTCGCACGCTCACTTAGAGATTTTCTGAGATACTGAACTTCTATTTTCTTTTATTTTTTTTTGTTTGCTTTCTCATGTTTTAACTGCATTAAACTCGCTCGCTTTACGTTACGCGCCTTGTTCTTCTCTTCGACAAGTGTTTACCTCTCACACTCGTCCCTCTTACTCCGGTGTAATTCGTTTCGACTCCTCTTTTTCCCTTCAGTTCCGCCTCATTTCGCGTTTCCCGCGTTTATTCCAACTTCTTACGCTGTTTTTAATAACGTCTCGTCTCCGATATGACTTTGTTCAAGCCGCCTTCATTTCCTTCTCTCGTGGATTAATTTTTTCTTTTTTTCTTTTCATGTCTTTACGTATGACGCGCATCGGATTCACGCTGCTAATCTCATCGTGTCGCGCGAAACAAAATACAGCACCGGAGAATGCCACGAGCGTCTATTTAACTTTTCACTAGCTCGTGCCCCG
The DNA here is from genome assembly GCA_014825455.1 of Pseudomyrmex pallidus. Lineage (NCBI taxonomy): Eukaryota > Metazoa > Arthropoda > Insecta > Hymenoptera > Formicidae > Pseudomyrmex > Pseudomyrmex pallidus. The sequence goes on from QVNV01009213.1 coordinate 5,641, forward strand.
AAGCGAGCCTCTCAAAAGGTCAACGGCTCTCCTCACCTGTCGGATCTTTTGATTATCGCGAGGCGATTTTTTCGACCGATCGCGGAACTCTCGATCTGTCAACGCTTCTGTCTGCTCCGAGCATCGCGTTTTCGAATAAGACGATCTTTTTTTTTTCATTATCTATCCGTTTTAAGAGACATTTTCCACGCAGCGACTTTCACCGTGCGAGATAAGCCAAGAGTGATTTCTCAGATATAAGCAGGTAATTGATAATGATTGCGAGAATGTCGCTAGGTCGGTAAAGAGCCATTATGTCCTGGCGTGTCGGATGATGAGAAAGAACACGTTGCACTTTCAGTTTGTCTAGCGGATACGAGATAAGCCAGACGCATTTCCATAAACGGAACGTCGCCTCCGCATTTTTCCACTTACGGCGACGCCACGTTTACGTCGTGACTTCCGCTCGAGGTGGCGAGCCGTTTGCAGCGTCGGAGTGCGAAAATGGAGTTATTTTACACGGCGAGCTTACGAGGATCGTTTTCACGGGAGAGTCGCGCCAGAATAGCAAGCTATCTATGTATCGTTCGGTCAGCGCAATTTGCACACGTCATTTCTTTTTTTTTTTTTTCTTTTTTTTTTGTGTCGTTCTCGATACGCTCAAATGTCGAGACTGTCGCGACGTAATACGCGCGCAATACATGTAGGTATACGCCGGCACGTACGCTAATTTGATTTTTGTTCCAATTCCGTACTTGATATCCCAGCGACGTCAATGATGTTGTTGCATCGTCCGCGATTCGCCTTTAATATATATCGCTGGATATATAAATGTTGCGGCGCAACGTGACTGAAATATCCTCTTCGAGAATAATGCGAGAGATCCCACAAGATATATTTCTCAACTCGCACACGCCACGTTACCGCGCGAGTGCGGAACTTGAAATCCGCAGCTTTTCACGTAACGTTCTTATCTACGGTTTCACATCTGAGAGAGAGAGAGAGAGAGAGAGAGAGAGAGAGAGAGAGAGAGAACCTTTCTCTTATTTCTACCCAATGATTTGTAGGAATTTGTGAGAAACGCGAGGATACTTTTTTTTTTTTTTTTTTTTTTTTTTAAAAGGTCTTTGCCCTCTCAATAGAGAGAAGAATACATTTTCGCGGCGAGATGCGGTATTTATGAACTCTTGTAGCTCGATACCAGCTTTTGTGACTATTTTCTTGGATACTCGATAATCGAGACTTTTTTCTACAGCCTTTTTCAAAATTTTTTTGTATTTTTTTGTAAATCTATTATCAATTCTTCTCACACACACATATTATCAGTTTCTTCTCATTGAATTTAAATAAGAAAAAAAAACTGAAACGTTTGTTTGTTGATAAGAAACGTGCGAGACATATTGTGATGCGCGGTTATGGATGTGATTTTGCAATATCACATCTGCGGTTTAATCGCGAGCAATTTGTACACAATTGTAATTTATTTTCTGGAAAAAAAAAATTGTTTCCAGTTTCGCGATTTGAAACGTTAGTAGAAAGTTTGATAAGGCAAATCGCGCTGGCACTAAAATAGCCGGGTTTATTTATGATATTCATTACAACTTTATCTAATCGGGATACTCGCGTACCATTAATTATTACTAGCTGCGAACAATTACGCGTGTCTTCCTGAAACTTTCTACACGAGACCGTAAGAGAGACTCTGTTTGTCCGTCACACCGCGATGGCGGCTTTGCAACAACTTAGTTGTGAAAGCACATGTTTTTTTTTTTTTAAGTGATATGTATTTCGTCGTTATCAGTTCCGCGTATTTGCTACTTTACAATTGTGCAATCCATATGACGCTCTACAAACTCTGGAAAGTTTTCTAACTTTATAAAAAAAAAAAAAAAAAAAACAACTTTTCTCCGCAGAGAAGAAGAGATTGTGCGGACATTATATTTCTTCTTGAAACCGTTGCGAGAAATAGAAAAAGTTAAATTCTTATCTCTAATCTTTCCTTGACCTTTCGAGACAATCAACAATCTGTATTTTAAAATTTATCGCAATGTTAGTTTTTTATATGTACTTTATCGTATTGGTTTTGTATCTGTAATGAATAACTTCGTTAATTATTTTTACAAAATGTTAGAGAAAATTCTCTCTTTTTTCTGTTAAAACTTTTGAAACGAAAGATTCACCCCTTCCTAGAGAACATTATCCGCGATCTCAGTGATTGCTACATATGAAGGAAGAATCTGAATTAATCATTCACGTAGGAGACAGAATGACAGAGCCAAAGAGAAGCAATTAAGCGGTGGAACAGCGCGCGGATCCGGACGGAGCAATTCGCGTATCACTTCTCTCGCGGCTTCATATCATTTCGTATCGCTCCTATGTCACTCCGTGCCATCTCATTTCGCGTTACACCGTTAGGTCGTTTCGTATCACTGCCATGTCACTTCGCGTCACTGGCACGCCAGTTCGTACCACTCTTATGTCACTTCCTATCATTTTCCCGTCATTTCGTATCCATTCACATATTACGTGATATCTGTCAGACAGAGAAGAAAGAGAGAGAGACAAAGAGACAAAGAAAGAGAAGGAGACATGACATGGAAAGATAGCGGAAACTCCGAGCGTAAAGGAAATCTTTTATTCAATAAATAACTTCAACGAAAACGTTTTGCTTCATAAATATCCAATGTGCACAATGTCACATGAATTTTAATGATCAGAGGATAATTATTATGAGTGATTGCGTTACGAAAGGGAAAACACATGTGTGTGGGCGTGCGGTCGAAGATAAATTATTAACTCTATCAATGTTAGTAGCTCTGCTTCTCGAAATTTTTCCGCCGACAGGGATAAGATGCGGAAGTGAAAGCTGTCTGCAATATTTACTTGGAACAGGAAAAATTTCGGTAAAAATAACAATAGAAAGGACGAGTTTGTTCCGATAGCTGACACTGACACATGTATAATATATCGCGCGTACACTTTTGAATTCTGTGCGAAAATGGGCGTGCACGTTACACACAACTATCACACATATAGGTTTCGAGAAATACCGATACGAAATCGAATACACATGCATATATATACATACATACACGTTCATAATTCCCAACATTTTTGTGCGTTCAATGTGGCAATAACGTCAATATCGCGAAAACGCTTTAACCGATTCCAATCGGTTAGGGCGGAAAAAAAAATCGGTTAATGTCAACCGCAGACCGCACGTATATCCTCTTTACATCGAAACACAAGAGCCAACAACGGGGGAAAATTTGATGCCCGATTAACCGCGCGGGCAATCGATCATTCCCACGTCGATCAAACCAAGCTCTGCGAGCGATCGACGAACGATCACACGCGGCGAATTGTAGCCAATCGATTATAACGCGATACGAACACACCGGGTCCGGATCGGCGAGAAGGGGGAGAGTGGAGAGAAGAGGGGGCAGGAAACAGAAAATTAATCTCGTTGTTAATTAGTTGCAACAAGCTCTCTCGCGCGTGAGAGATCGCGCGCGTTCCGAGAAAATATCTCTCTCTCCCTCTCTTTTCCTCACTCCCCCCTTTTTATTGACATTACTACGTACACGCGTATTGCTATTATTACATCGCGGTCGAGAGAACGCAAGTGGTGTCGCGTATACAAATAATCTTGATTGTCTTCGGCCGCTATGAGACTCTCGCGCCACGTCCAATTACATGATCGCGCCAAAGGGTGTTGACGGTGACGGTGGCGTTCGGTGACATCGTCGAACGTCGCCCTTGCGCGGTCTTTGAATATTTCAATCCGACGAGATTGCGAGTTAATTGAGTCAAGTAGACGTGCGCGAGCTTTCTCGAACGCTTCTCGAAGTATGTAAGAATCGGCAGACGATTGTTTCTTTTTTTTTTTTTCGCGGGAAATAAATATTTCACGAGAGTCCTCGAAGCGACATGCTCGAGAAAACGGCGGTGGAACTTGTAGTTCTCCCTTATTAACGGCTATCGCGTTCTCGACTTTGATAAGAATTTATGTTCTCACGGGATGATTGTCGGCGGAAAGTTAATTTCACGCGCACGTCGATTAAAATTATTTCGCCCGGCAACTCCGGTGACCGGTTGGCAGATATGGAGAGGAGAAGTTGTTAAACATATTAATTACAATAACCTGTTATTTATAATAGCAGAGAGACTATGACGAATTTATATACGCGCGATGGCGTTGACTAGTTTTTCCGCCATGAAACCGGCGATTATGCGGCGTGAAATTTTTTTATTTATTTCAAGTTGCATTAATAAGCATCCGCTCTCGGAATACTTATTAATGCGAGTATTGCGAGCAACACGCGTCTAGATTTTTTGTTTTTAAACCGGTGTGTAACTTGCACATCGCGCGTCATATTCATCCATCAGATTTAAAAAAGATTAAGGTAAGAGCCAGTTTTTCCTTGGAGCGGCAACGTCGTAAGAGACAGCGCGCGACTCGTTAATCGAATTTAAGACGTTGAGACAAAATATATGAGAGACACGCCGTCGTCGAAACAAAAAACTCTTCGGTTTCGTCAAAACGCGGCCATTACGTCAAACGAACGTCAAGCACTACTCTTGTTGCACGAGCGCGGGGGTACTGACAACCGGCGTATATAGAGAGAAGCGGCGAAAGGGGCGGCCGGATGCGCACCACCGCGGTGAGAACGGGGGTGGAGAGAAGGTAGGCACAGAGCGAATAAATAAAGCTATCTCGACTTGCGTTTATCATTCCCTATCCGAGCGGTCCTCGTAAATCTGCCCACCATCCAGCCGGCCGACCTTCCTACCAGTCCGCCTGTCTGCCCCCAGTCGATAAGAGTCGGCCACGAGCAATATGTTGCATCTCACCCTCGGACTGCGCTTCATAGCAAGAGCGCAATTATATTGCACACCGACATACAGTGAGAAAGAGAGAGGAGCGGGAAGGGGTTAACCTCCGCGATTGCGTTTGCCGCTTTCCTTTCCCCTCCCTCTGAAATTCAGCGCCAACAAGCTTCCTGGATATCTTATCTTAGGGTCGCCAGCTTCACCCCGATAGTCAACGGATTGCAATAGTCAACGGAAGTCGGTGACATATAGCTGATGGTAAGAGCAGGCGCTGAAGATAATATCCGTCAAGCAATTAAACCTATGTATCTTTCTTCAGCGCCAGTAAAATAATCTGGAGGGTGACTAGTTTTATTGTCGGATATGTATTTAATCTTTCGTTTTGGACCGAGGGTCTTCCAAACCCACTCACAAAACTTTCAAACCGGTGTCAAAAAATTGACAAATTTTCTTGTAAACGCTTATGTCTTCCATTTTCTCAATTTTTTTTAATCAACGCAGAATTGTTTAAACTTTCGATTAAAAGAAAATACTGATTTTTCGCGAAGAATTCGATTTTAAAGTCGCGTGGGTTTGGTCGCAGACCCAGTCTGTCTAAAGTAGTAGGCTGTTTGTGGAGTCTGTTTGCAGGAAAAGTTTAAGTGAAAGAAAATAGAAACTGACGTTTAGAAAGTTAACGCAAGTTCGTGCGAAAGAACTGCAGATCGCACTTTATCGGGGAGTATCAGAAAAATGATAGGAAGATCGAATAGAAAAGCAAACATTAGCATTAATGCGGAGGATCAAATTGCTTTTTAACGTCTAACTGTTTGACGCTAATTGAATATAATGATTCTGTACAATGTAATTACGCGAGTGTTCCAACACGTATCAAAACACCAAGGAAAAGCTCGTTGCGCAACGCAAATAATAACATTAGTACGTAGCGCGATCTCGCCGCGATCTCTTGTTTCTTCTTCATCAAGATGTGGCACGAATGCGAAATTACAATTGCAAATACGTCATTTGCGCGTACGGCCGCGCGAAAACAACAACGGGAATTTTTTTCTTCTTTTTCCTCGTTTTGCCGTTAGCCCGCGCGCAATGTCACTAATTGTTTGAAGTCCTTGACTCACATTATATATATATGTATATACACACATATAAATGCTTCTGAGAATTTATGACTTACGAACGAACGCTAATTGTATCGGTATGATGATCTGACGCGCATACGGTACCTAATTACCTTTCCGATGTAATTACTCTTGTTAACGTGGTTGCTGTGCAATAGCTATTTCGGTGTTGCTATTGTACAAGACAGAAGAGTGGGGAATACACAACCTCGATTCCACATCAACTATACCACGCTTACTGATAATCAAAATTTAAATTGTGAAGTATCGAACGCTTTTTAATTAATTTGACTTTAATATCCGTAATTATGCGCCAAAGAAGGGGGGGTTTTCGATTGTGTTGAAATATATTTACATATGCAAATTACGCATTCCCATTAATAAAAACTCTCAGCTCGTTTATTTTTTTTTCTCTCGCACAAATGTGAATGATATAAAATATCGACGCTTTAAACTCTCCTGATTAATTGGACCTTTAACATCTCTAATTACACCCCGAGGCGAGTTTGAATTATGCAATGCAGCAAAGCATTTACATGAAAAAGAAGTTTCAATATTTCACAAATTGTGCCTTTCTACACAATATCCATAAAAAAAAATTCAGCTCATATATCTCTCTACAAATGCTGATTTACGGCATTACGACTCGAAATACAACATCGAACGAAGCGTCCCGGCACCTGCGACGCATAAAACCACGCCGTGCGACCGCGGACGGCTCAGAAAAAAAAAAAGCCGGTCGTGGAGAAACGGAAAGACGAAATCGTGTGGATTTCAGAGGCGCGCGGTGACTCACTCGACAAACCGTCGATGTGTCGCGTCCTTCGTATATCCGTTAGCTAACAGTGTCGTCGCCGTCATCGTCGGTCCGGGACAAATCGCGAGACCGCCAAGGGAGGAATCCAAGAAGAGGCTTGAGGAAGAAGGAGGGGAATGTAAAACGCGAAGTTGGAAAGAGCTACGCGCGGGTGAACGACAAACCTTTCAGCGTTTATTTTTGTTCGCTCTCAGAGTCGATGTGTGTGTGTGTGTGTGTGTGTGTGACTCGCACAGAGCCCTCCGTGTCTTCCTCCTCCTCCGGTTGCTGCCGGCTTTTCAACTCCCAGTCGAGAGTCCCACCAACGACGCGCGCGGGGTATATACGATCCAGTAAATTCTTTTTACAGCACGGTTAAATCAGCGTGAGATGAAAGGCAGGCCGGAGGGAACACGAGCGGGATGATCGTCGAGCTTTAATGCGAATGCCGCATTAGACGCGACTCCGCGCGGCGTAAGCGGCGCGGCGGTCTTTCCACCCTTCTTTCTGGCAGCGCCGGAACGACCCGGGCATCTTCGTCGCGGCGCGAGAAAGAGAAAGAGAGAGAGACGGAGAGTGGTCTCTTTGATCCGCTTAGGGCCCGGGCTGCGCCGTCAAAGTAAATCCGACAGTAGATTACTTTCAATATATGTGGCAACGCGGGGCGGCGCGGTGGCATCGCGTTTGGAAAGGACGAGACGAGGCGAGACGACGAGGCGTCCCGGGAGCCACCGGCAGTGAACGCGTGAGCGCGTATGCGCGCGACCAAACGGCTTGTATCTCTACCGTCGATTTATGCGGCCGGCATCGCGATATCTCGCTCAAAGCGAGTCGTCGACCGTCCGGTTCCCGGTCGACGTACGAAAATAGCGACCGGTATGCAAAAAACATTGCCCGCCGCAACCCCGCAATCCGCGCGCACAGCCTCTCGGCTGCTGCCCTCCGTTTGCGCCGCGCTCCGAATTCTCGTAATTCGCGTGAAACTGCGGAGAGATTTACATTCAGGCCGGAGAGTAACGTCCGCATTACGCGTGACGTCCGGCAAATGCGTAATGAGACTAACGAGCGCCTAGATGCGTAATGAACGTTCCTCACACACGCGGGCATCGCGCGTTACGAGCGTCCGCGCTGAAATACAATGCGCCCCGGCTTGCTTCGAACGCGCGGCAGTCTTGTTGTTTATCGGACAACGGAACTTTTACGAGGACCGTGCGGCGAATCATTCCAGCTTCATTTTCATGGAATTTCCATTCGCCAAACAAATAAGAGAACAAAAACATTTTCTGAGAAGAAAGATATTCAACAACATTCTTTTGAAAAGTGTTCAAATAAAATTTCAAATGTGATTGAAGTTCGGTGAGAAAAAATAATAATTGATTTGAAAGTGAAGGCGTTGCCGAACAGTTGC
>QVNV01009215.1:0-12971 GCA_014825455.1 Pseudomyrmex pallidus
TATTTTTATAAATAATAGCACTTCTGGGAAACAATTTAATACATCGTACTAACAGTTTCAACTTTTTTCTAAATAAATCAAGAGGGGACAAAATTAGGAACACTTTTTTGGAAACATCAAAAATGCATGTTCCCACATTTTAATTGTTTTCTTTTCTTCTATAAAAGTTTTACAAACAAAGATTATGGGATTTATACTAGAGGGTTTGAGCTACGTATACAAATTTTTTTAAGTCTGGCCATTAATTACACTCTGAATAAGAGACAAAAAACTTAAGGAGGACGAAATTTGGGCCCCCCCCCTTACCCTATATTAATTAAATATCACATATTTTAACAACATCAAAAATAATCTGCAGTATCGGCAGAAGAATTTTCACAAATGTAAACATCTGAGAAGTCTGGCGACAGGCGTTTCTTTGCAGACTACATACACTTCCTTCCGCGAAACTACGAAACTTTGAGGTATAGCACAAGCAACGACGCGGAAAATTCAATCGGCCCAATCGCGTCAGTTTTGTAGAGAAACCGTGTATTCTCTACTAAAGTCGATCTAGTGTGCGCGGAAAATCTCGAAGATGAAAAGGCACGACGATCCAGAGCAGATCGTGTCTTAGAAAAGAAGAAAACTTAACGAACTTGGTTAAAGAATCTATGAATCTAGAGCTTGATAGATACGTATTCTATAAATTTTTCTTAGGTAGATATATATATATATGTATATATATATTTGCTATCAAAAACTTCACTGAAACCGGTAGTTTCAGGAGATAGTTTAAATGCAGAGAGATGAAAAATATCTATAAAAATCTATAACGAGCCGCTATAGCATCTCATTTATGAAACTTTGCAATGAAAAGGACGAGAAAAGAGTATTTCGCTAAGTCATTATCATTTTTAAAGCGGACGTATCGTCAGTCGGGTAATCTCATCTTCTTTTAACACCTTCTTTCTGAGCAAGAAGATGCGATTAATAGCACAGAGTCGGACACGATTAAGATCGCCTGTCAGCCCAGCTTAAATTTAACTATCGACCTGAGTTTATACTGTGCTGAGTTGTATTGCCCTAGCACGTACTTTCAACTTCATTTTTTATCCAGTTAACTTCACGTCCATATAAAAACTTGAGACGAAAAGTGACATAATAGAATAATCGTAACTTGATTATAAAAAGAACGATAAACAGTAAATTAAGAAATTTTTTATCGAGGAGGGATATTAACCGTAACACTACGAGAAAAAGAAAACAGACAATAGTTTCAAATCATAAAAAAGAAAAAAAAATATATAATTATGTGTAACATGTAAAATGAGTTAATGAATTTCAAAACTATATTGATATTCTAACTATATCGGTAATTTTTATTCGTGACGAATAACTTTCCAACATGCGAATAAAAGTCTCGTTTTGCTGTTAATCTTTTACTAAATTGTTGCTAAGACTACAAATTAACAGAGATCAAAGTTAATATAAAAGTTTCGCGCCTCAAGGTTTACGCAAATATTTGCACCATTTCATTTGGCATGCTTCGCTTCGACGCAATTTCCTTTTCTCGTGGTTTCTTTCTCTTTCTTTTTCATTTTCCCGCTCCTCCTCGCTTTTCCATGGATCGTCATCGTAATTCTAACCTCAAAACACGTTCAAGACTTTGCCTTTCTTTGCCAGACAGGCTGTCGATAACGAAAAAGTTCAAGAAATATGTGCCTTGAACGTTCGCGAAGAATTTTTCGGCTTTTATTAATTCTCTTTCTACATTATTTTGGTATATAATAAAATCATAGTTTACAATAAGAATAAATGTTTAAGATTATTCATAAAATTTGTAGTTTGAATCTCACCAAGTTTAAATAAAATTTAAGATATTAACCCGGTTTCGCAGATGCTAGATATTGAAAATTCGTGTTTTCTCTTAAACCAACTTGACTTTTAGACTTCTTTATATCAAACGAATAATCATCTCTGTAGCTCGTTATTTTAATTAACGCACCGCTGTCGCACGACATTAGATCAGACCGTTGTTGTGAATTTTTTTATCGAGCCGAGCAATAATTAACGCGGCGTCTCGTTATCCGAATTAATAACGCGGCGTCGCGTTTCTGATTTTGACGTCGTCAGAATTTTTTATACTTGCGTGATCGGTATTGTCCTTAAAGCGGATAAAGCGTTTTCAGAAACGAGCGGCGGTGTCCTCTTAGCACTCGAATGAATAAGTTCACCCTCTCGCGAAGAAATATTAATGATGACCCGCTTGTGACAGATGAAAGCGCTCTCCAGCAAAAATCTCTCACAAGCAATGTAACAGTTATAAAATCAAACGAATTCAGAACATTCTTTTCTCTCATGGTTCGTGTTGAATATATATTTCTCTTAAATATAAAACATTCATTTTTAAGAAATTTTATAAGATAGTCCGCTTACAGTAATATTTGGAATAACTCGCGGGATCTGATAACGATGCGCAATTCAGAGATCTTCTTGAAAATATATAATTTCCTAAATTAATATTTTCAATAATATTTCCAGCGGAGTCTTTTTTTTAAATTGGTTTGAGATTCAAACTCGCGAATTCAATCGCCGGGAATAATGTTCCCGTAATTAAACTCTGCTTTCATAGAAATGCGTGGAACACCAAATCGTTCGCGATAGCCATCGTTGGAATTAAATGCAATTAATATTCGTTGTGCGTTTTATCGTATTTGTGAAATGCGTTCGATAATCTAAAGCGAATGCCATCGACAGGATACGCTTTGTAAGTTGGAATTAACGATGTCATTCTCTACACTTATTACACCTCGAGACATTTGATTAAGCAGTATTGGTATATTCATAATTTTACTGATTAAATTGTCAATATGTTACATGTTTATTGTTGATACATTCTGTTGGAGAATCAGTCAGTTATAGTTTAAGGTTCGTTAAAAATTTCGCGTGGATTTGCAGAATTAAGCCGGCAACGCGTATTTAAAAATTTTTTATCAATTTGACAACGATAAAAATTGCAGATGTACAAATTGTACAAATTCAAGCAATTGTAAGAGTTAAGACACTCCCAATTTTCTTTCGTTTTTAATGAATATTCGAAGTAGACGGCCCGAAGAGCACGATTAACGTCGCACGCCAGTTAATCCTCAATTACGTATCGATCCTGCGTCCCGCGTACGCCGCTAATATCACAAGGCGACTCATTCTAAATTTGGTCCTCGATAATTACATTCCGCTCGTCAGATCGCGCCGCCATCTTAGCCGTCCGCATAACTAATTTCATCCACTTCAAGTTCCAATAAGCTCCTAAATTTATTTCCTTCGCCTGCCTTCCCCACCGTTCTTCTCTCTCTCTCTCTTTCGATAAATCTCGCAATAAGTCCTTACTCTTTCACAGTCATTCTATATAAATCAATGCAAATATAGAAAATTCCGGCAAATAAATATTCCGAACCGTATTTTTATTCATGTGTTCATTCGCAGCAAATATACAAATGTAAAATTGCATATTTATGAATTTATAAACGAATGTGCAATAATTAAATACTTTCATGTAAACGTGTTCGGATACTGTATTTTGCTTCGCAAAGTTTGAATTAAGCTCCTAATTCCTATAATAATTGTATTTTCGCAGAAGCCAACCCACACGTCTCTTTGTGTAACACGCGAGCGCAATACGGGGAGTTGATTTTCGCAACTCTCCTGGAAAGTAGATTTCGTATCTGGCACGAAACGTCTTATTCTCCGTCGTTCCCTTCCGACGGCGACGCGACGTGTCGATCTCTCGCGCGCACGAACAGACACATATGTACGTGTTGACCTACATGTATGTCGAAAAGTATATAGAATTATTATTCAGAAACAGATTACCAGTCTTTTTACTCAACTTTTCGAGCGTATCAATGCTTTTCATTCGATATTTCAATCTATGTCAAAACCGAAATATCAGCGTAAAAGTGTACATTGATACGCCAACATTATCGAATGTGGTGCTGCAATTCCTACGACGCGATATATTAGTGGTTCCACGGAGTACGTGCCAGTATCGATCGAAAACAGTTAAATATATCTCTGCACGCCGCATTATACTGCTATCGCAAGTGGTGCATTCTATCGCGAGCCAGTCCGAGAAACAAACACACATAGAAAACGCGCGCACGTTTTCACGCAGATGCATGCCAAATACAAAAGTTTGATCGTCGATTATTGACATCATACGTATTAGATATTATCACTTAAAATTATAGTTCACACATGTGAGAACGCCATATGTTACATACATATATATGTATCTATTTATATATGCTATTTTGTGCAGAGAGAAACATGTGCGTTTGATATCGGGTGAGAAGGCCGGGCGCTGTTGTACTTCTTTCGATCTATCTTTTATATTTTCGGCGGACCGAAGGGGTTTACAAGTGTCAAGGAGATGAGAAAGTGTTCGGATATCGACAGGAATATATTTTGAGCGCATTTCAAACTGCCATGAATTTTATTCCCGTTCTCGCCGTTGGATAGCGAAAAACAAATAAGGCCGTTTAGGAAAATAGTCTCTTTCCGTAAGATGATTCACGCATGACAGATCTGCATAAACTTTAAGAACCCTGTCTCCTGCGTTTCCGTGATCGCATAAACACCCGCGTTTCCTTTTTCGCGTTTTTGTGGATGTGTTAAAACAATTGCGCTTTGCACTTTGTCGTCGCAAATTTTAGGGCGCAAATGTGATAAAGTGGCGGCGCGAGTGAAGAACGCTTGGAAGTCGCGGGACTTTGATACCGCGAGGAGGATATTACGACGTCGAGGAAACATCGTCATACCCTGCGCAGGACATTTTGACATCGTAATAATACGAGCGAGCGATCTTCGGCTTAGCACAGTATACAGAATAACGTGTATACTGGGTGGTACCAAAACTGTGGAACGCGGTTCGCGGAATACATTATTTTATCGCGTATTAATTTTTCATTAATACTTTTGGAAATTCAATTTCAGATTTTATTAATTCTATTGAAATATCGCAGTGATACGAATTTATATTTTTTATTTTAAGTAACGTAATATTTTTAGCAGAAAAAAATAACAAAGATAATTCATTGACCAGATAATCGACAAAATATAATCAATAATCTCCGAAAAAAAAATATCTGCTATTGATTTGTGCTCTTCTGTGCTCACCTTGTATATTGTACTGTCTGCATAACATTACTTCTCTTTCAAACGCTCACGCGACTGAGATGCAAACGAAGAATTTGTTTTCGCAAAATGTTTCCATCGTCTCGCTGTGACAGCAAAAAGAAGAAAAGACAGAAGGGAGTATATTATGCGTAGTACTAAGGTTTTTTTTTCCAGATAAATTGTTTTCGACTTTTTCTTCTGCAAAAAGATTTAATTAAAAATGCTTTATTACATTATTTACTTAAACTTCACAAAATTATTATTGATTGGTAATTTACCAATACAGAAAGCTAAAATTATATCATGTTGCTACTATCGTTATAAACTTTTCACATATACAACAGGGAGGTTGTTATTGTCACGTGCAGAACATCTATCTATTTGAAGCACAGTATGATACACGCGTTCATATTTATAACAATTATATAATACGTATTTTATCTCACGGAAAATCGAGATGTGCGCACGTGTGTTAGTGTTTTAGTGCAACTTCAACTATTTTCAATAGAAATTACATCGTGTTCGTGCATTATTTGAAAATAATTTCCCAACTGCGCCGCGCGAATCGTATTACATCGTCGAGTTCTTTGTAATCGGCAAACGGAACACCGTGAACTTTCATCATCGCCCAATCGGGTTGCCTTCCATCCTTTTCCCGCAGAACGCAGGTCGTTCGCCCGTACGGCGAGGCTAGAGAGAATTGAAAAATGGCCACCAACGAAAAAGTACTGATTTATCTAACGGCGGTTCGCGCGCTGATCTCCGTCTTTAGCTCAACAGTTATTTCGTTTTCCCTAATCTTTCTTTTCTATCTCGGACGCGCCTCAATACAGTTTTTGTCGCCGATATAAGTAAATACCGATTGTATCGAAGATAGTTTTTTTTCTTAATTATAGATTGTTTGTTAAAGAAGTTGTTTTATCAAAGATAAAATTTAGTTAAAATTGTCAAACACAAAGCAATTTTGTTTACAAGCAGATATAAACATGATAAAGAAAAAATAAAAGTGATATGTGAATAAAAGTGACGACAGTGTAACAACGCGGTAAAAGAAAATTTGAATATGCGTTAGTCGTACACGTTGTTGAGAGGATCGAAGTTGTAGTCAGCGTTTGATCGCTCAGGCAAAATAAGAAATTCTCGATGGTGATATCAGAAATCGGCGCTGAGGAGTTTCTAAACGAGTTTCTGACGACGCAACGCGCGCGCATCCGCTTCGTCCGCGAGAATCGCGAATCTGCAAATCGCGTTCAAAAGGATGTGAAAACGGAGAAAGAGGAAAAGGGAAAAAGAGAGAAAGAAATATGAGAAATAAACGACAAACGTCTTCTTTTTTCAATACCAACACGGCTTTCCATCGCCGTTGTCGAGAGTTCGTATCAAAGCGGCGACGATAGCACGTCGAGCCGCTCCGCGCCGAGAAAATCTCACTTTATTCAATTCTATGGCACCGGCCGAGGTGAGAAGCTGCGCATTTCTCGCGCGACAGGATCGTTCTTAAAGCTAGATGATAGCGGTATTTTTTTACTGCGTTAGACGGATTGTATGCTTCAAGCTCTTAATCAGTTTGTTTTTTCCGGATAAGCCGTAGTTTTCGATTCTTTTTTTCTAAGTCAAAAAAATATATACATATATACATATTTGTAAATATATAACTTGCCGATGTATGATTTAGAATCGCGATTGCTTCGGAAAAACAGAGAAGATTTTTCTAAATTACATTCACTTATGTCACTGTGAGCGCATTACGCTGGCACTTCCGGTAAGACTCACTAAGAACAAAGTTGTCAGAAACTTACCATGGCCCCGTGGGCGATTTCAAACTGCTACGCTAGAGAACGCTCTTCGTCTCGTCCCCAACATCGTCGTGATTGTTGCGGTTTGCGCGTCTCGTTTGGTTCTCTCTCGTGTATCGTCATTCACTGCTTACAAGCATCAACGAACTTGCGAGAACCAAGTAGTAGATTGACGCAATTGTCCATTAATCTCGCCGGTATTAAGCAATTTTGATAGTGAAAATACTTGATATATCAATTGAATTGCGCAAAACATCTTTATATAAATAGATATTTTCACATAGTAATAAATGTGTAATTACACGCTAAAATATATATAATAATACAACAAAGACTGGAAGATTAACAGTTGTACAATCGTCTCTTCACGTTTCTCACAAGTCTACCAACGAGATGGCAAATATGGCCGTCCGGTGATTGTCGAGTTTTACTCTCGTGTTAAATTCTGCGGTATTTAATTATGTCCGACTCGCCGCATCGTTTTCGGACGAGACGTCGACTCGAGAGTTGCTCGTATTTATTATGCGATTATACAAAGCAAAATAATTGAGACATCGTGAATAATGGTGCCGTTCTAATCCGAAATACATAATATTATACATTTGTGTAAAATTTTAGAAATAGTAATAATTGTAGTTTGTTTTGCAAGTAAAAGTATACAAGTAAAAATAAAAAATATATATCTTTACTAAATTAAAACTTCAAATATTCAATTTATTACTGATTAAATACGCGTATCAATGTTTATTTTTATTGAAAGAAACTGATTTCACAACATTGTTGAGATTGTGGGAATATCGGCTTTACAGTACCGTTTGTTTCAATTTAGTATGATCATTCACCTCTGAAACACTGCAAATATTTATATTGTGAACAGAGGTCGCCACGTGACTGACGCGTTAGCTAACCGCATTGATGGCCACGTGATCTAGCAAAAAAAGTAGGTCACGTGTGCTATTGGTATTGCACTTCCTTTTTGCGAGCAAATAATACGCGCAGAGAATTTTGAAGTACTTGGCTTGGCAAAAAATACTAAAAGCGAGAAACAAAAATATATAAATACGCAAGTTTTATCTTACATAAATGTTCAATTTGTTATATCCTTGACTATATCATATATTTTGATTGTTCGGAAAGTTCATGGCGTTTTCCAATAGGTGGCATTACTGTAGATAGCAACATGTCCGGAACATGTATATGAGATATCGCGTAGATGTTAATAAAAACATCGAGCAGCATAAGTATTTATTAAATTGTGAGTCAGTACAATAAACTTTTAAATTTCATTTAAAAAATGCTATATATTTTTTCAAACAACACAATAAATAATTTATATAAAGAATAAAATGAGACAGAGATGAAAAAGTCATGTTAAAAACATTAAAGCAATTATATGTTCAACTAATTTTTTTACTGTCTTTCCAAGACTCAATCAAATCTATTGAAAAAAAGTAATCAACTATTTTGAAACGAGAAAGCTAATTACAAATTAGCTTTATCGTAAAATGCGAGCTTAAAAAACTAGCAAAAAACATGAAATGCTAACTATAAAACAGAAACTACTGATTGGTTGGCAAACGGACAAGAACAACTGAAATATATGCATTGAAGAACCACAAGAAGAACAAGGGAGCTACGAATAACATGACATGAGAGGTGCGAGAAGACTAGTTGTAGGAACAAAGAGAACCTTGGAGTAAAAGGGGGGTTTTGCTTTGGGACGACGCCCTTGTACGCTTCATCAATCTTCGCTTTGCGCTAGAGGACTAACGACGTTGCGAGATAAACGGAGTGACTAGGCAGCGAGGAATCTTGGTATTCCGGGAGGAACTCCCTTATCAGTGAACAGAGTTTGTGAGGGTAAAAGCGTGGCGTGTGCAAGAGTAAGAAAAGAATTTCAGCAAAAGAGTAGCGATCACATATTTATTTTCAATTATTATCTTACAGAAAAATCTTTAACATATTGAACAATGTTCTTGTGACAGAAGTGTATTTTTTAAATAAAATAATTTATAATAAATAATAAATAATTAATTATAAATTGGATTTATAATTAAATTTATAATTATCAATAGTTTCTATTTTTTATAATATGCGATATATCTGTGCTATCATATGTATTATACGTGTATTTTATTATATATGCTAATATTAGCTGAAAATATAAAAACATGTGTAACGAAAGATTTGTACAATGTTTAAAAATATAGTGTGAGTAAAGATGAGCTACCATAAATCATGAATTTTTTCTATTACACATAGCTATTTTGTAGTAGAATGTCAATTTAATTTAATGTAAAGTATATTATAAAAATATATTATAACAACTTATGTCTAAAAATATGATTGTATGAGAGACAAGTAAAGAGAGGAGCGGATTGTGTCGCAACAAGCTTGTGGACACCGTACCAGGTGCTGGAAAGGTAGATATTACTATATTCCGTGGATACAGCCACGCCTTTCTCTCTCTCTTCCTTCCTCCCACTCTCTCTTCTTCCCTCTCTCTCTTTCTCTCTCTCACACATACACACTAGCTGTTCCCACATCGTACGTGAATGCATGGGCGCAGCATTAGAAAGAACACCGAATTTTATGTTATATCTTCTTTTCACTTCATAGGTACTTCTATTAATAAATCATAACGCGCTAATTACCTGTTTTTATGTGTATTACTCAATCAATTGTGTGAAATTTATTTTTACTTATATCACGTTCACACAAAATTCACTATTATTTAGCATGATTCAGCGAATGTTAGGTAAATCACTGTGAAGATACATAACTCCACAGTTGTAGAAATTAATCGTTTATCCATCACAAAACTACTTGCCAAAACTTCGATACTGTTGTTATGCTCGTTTCCGCACGTAATGATAATATTAATAAATAATGTTTGTAGAGATATTGCAATTTGTTTTATTTAATTATTATTCTCATCTCATAACAGTGTAAGATAATTAATCTAGACATTAACACAGACGATCAAACTCTCAAGTATTTATCATATTCTCATTGAATACAAATCTAAGCGGCAACTTGCTACATTTTCGAAAACAATCTCACGCATATATTCGTAAAATGACAACGAAATGAAGCCAATAATCGCCATAGAAGACACAGATATTCTATTGTTTACGGTAGAAACAAAACTTTTCGGCAGACCACAGTTCCCGCGCGTGCGCGCCTACGCCCATGAGGTACAATAAACAAACACAAAAGAGCACGTTGCATTTCTACGCGCGAGAGACGGCCCGAGGGTTGGAAACGGGAGGAAGGGGAATGCGGTGGAGGATGGCCCAGAATATCTTTGTCGAGTCGCCGTCGCGGCAGGCAACCTTTAATATATTTGACAAAGTTTGGGCTTTCGAGAGTGTGGATGCGAGGCTCGTAAATCCTCGCCTCTAAAACTATGCGCGAGCCGAGGATAAGTCTTCGTTTTCTAAACTTTTTCTCCGCACGCCGGTACATCACAATCGCGCCGGATATATTTTTTACGATTTCTCCGTAACGCTCATTTTCCATTGTTTCTTTTCACAGCACACACTTAGTTTTCCCTCGTGTTTTTAAACTGCGCAGGATTCTTTGTTGAGATTATATAGTGTTTGTTATTATTCCATACATTCGACCGCCGGGGGTAAAGTCCAAATTACATAGAATATTATTTCAATATCGAGTGCAAAAGTGTATAACTATTAAATGAAAATAAAAATAGTTGGTATTTCATTCTACATATATCATGTGTGCACGCATCGCAAGTATAGGATTTGACTATTATTCAAAAAGTTTTAATTGACGTCAAGTTGAAAGTAAACGAAATGATGCCTTTCGGAGGATATTCAGTCCCCATGGTGTCTATGAATTATTAAATTACAATCATAATCCTAGGAAAAGTTTCTGGCACTTCGAGAGTACATCCATATGCATATTGTGTCCAAAAAGTCGTGCTTATACCTTTGAACTTCGACGTTGACGATAGCTCGTGTGACGGTATATAACTCTAATACTTCGTTCACTCGCGTTTGATAACATTACACGTCTCTATGCATTTCAAAATTTATATACTGTACATCTAAAACTTCGATAAATAACTTTTTAAAATTTTATTATTCTTTTGTAAAGAAATCATCTGTAAAGCTTCTTTTAATTGTTATTAATACGTAAAGCCTTCAAAGAATCTTGTAAAATTTTCTTGAAAAGAATTCTCATTTGCACAAACAGAATTAAAATAAAAATTTCATTAAAATAAGAACTTTATTTATTTTCTAATTTTTGTTGTGTCTTGTGCTGAAATTACGAACAGTATGCGGCAATTGATTTCTAAGTATTTATCTTGTCGAATGGGAGCGCCATCTGTCTCGCCTTTCGTTCGACTGGCAACGCAGTCCTCGCTTCTGTACCCGCGTCATCAATTTCAGTATTGCATCCCGTTGCGTTACGTTGGTGGGGAATCAGCGTCGTGCCCGCGGATGCAATTCGCCTCGGGGTGCAATCAATGCAACGCAGCGTGGGTGGCTTGCAAATTCCACGACTGTTACAGAGTTGGGGTTGGAGCGAGTTACATTCGTTGGCCGACGCAGACGAAGAGTCACCTTACTGTTCAATTGTTTCTGGTGTTATATGTTGTGGCGATTTCGCGTACCTATACTGGTTCTCTTTTGCTATTATATTCGTCTACTGTCCTCTCTTTTTATTTGTCTAAATACTATTATACTATTACATTAAAATTTCTTGACTATAGGGTAACTTTGGTATTTGTGTCATATTGGGTTATAAATCGCATAGGTCAAAAAAAATATAAAAAGTGAAGATAAGGCGCGCAAACACTTTGTTACGTGTCTTTATGTTATATTAGTATTGTGTTGATTTCATCTTTTTATTAATCTCAGTCCACGGTTATATAGTCAAAGACTAAAATCGTCTTTTAAATATTTCTTTTATGTCATTTAAGAGTTTAAGTCGCGCTATAAATGTCTTGGTAGTACGACATGGAGGGATCCATTCCTTTAGTATTTGTTTAAGATGTCTGTTATTGGAACGATTATGTAGAAATTATGGAAGGTTGACAATTGTCAGCCATGTTAAATGATTCGGACGAGTTAATTTTTCAACAACAAGCTGCTGTCTGGAGTTGAAGCGTATATTCGGCGCCGTTTTCCTCGTTTTCGGATGATCGGCGCGATACGTTGTAGGTATAATTTGTCACTTGGCGCGGCGAAAGCGTAGCAAATAAATTGTATCGATTCGATCAACTGTACACTTCCGCGGGCGAAATGAATCGCGACGCGCAACAATGACGAGGCCATATGTATCCGAGGGTTATACTGCCAGCGACGTATAACAATGCGATGAAACGCCGCTTTGTAATACGGTTAACGAGTGATGTCATTTCCGTCGCGAAATAGGACACCGAACACTGACAAGCACTTCCGTTTTATTCGCAATTCATAGTCGTGATCGCATTAACAAATAACTTTTTGCTCGTTGTTTATGGAAATTTATCTTGATCGCATGTTCCGAAATAACATTGGCGCGACAGTTAGAAAAATAGCAAAATGGTTCTTAAGAGAATACTGGAGACCGACAATAAAAACCTGTAAACCGACGTTTTTATAACCTAACTTTCTCTAATTTCTAATTTTATTTACCGCATCACATGAAAAGTGCTTCTACAAAAGCAAATAAATATAAAAAACTATATAGTGCT
Source organism: Pseudomyrmex pallidus (assembly GCA_014825455.1). NCBI lineage: Eukaryota > Metazoa > Arthropoda > Insecta > Hymenoptera > Formicidae > Pseudomyrmex > Pseudomyrmex pallidus. The sequence continues at coordinate 12,658 of QVNV01009215.1, forward strand.
TTTAAAAATGAGTATATAATGCTTTTTTAAACCCTGTTTTGTATTCATAATGATAGCGTATGATAACTTATACTGTCATCAAAATTTTTTCTTTTTCTCGTTAAACTAGATATTTTAATCATAATCATAGTGTCTTATTCGATTCGTGTTTGTTGTACTTAGTGCGCTAATTCAGTGTAAAAACGTATACGAGCTTAGAAATAATGCTACATAAATAAATATAAAGTGAGGTTATAGAAGAAAACTGTATAAGAAAAAATTTATGCTGAAGTTTGACATTCCAAAGAACAAGCGCACTCTCTTAGCACAATTTA
>QVNV01009216.1:0-14302 GCA_014825455.1 Pseudomyrmex pallidus
AAAGTAAGAAAGGGGAAAAACCAAAAAAAAAAAAAAAACAAAAACACCGAGACAAAATCCTCAAACATGTCTGTCAAGCTAGACGCGGCGACAACAAAAAAATAAATTCTGAAGGTTCTCACAAAGGTGAGACGCCGCAAAGTAAACACATTGTCGTCGTCGTCGTCGCCCCGTCTGTCAGCGTATACTTTTCAGAAAGCGTCGTTTGCACGTACAATGGAACAAAAGCTTATTCTCGTCCGGCTAAGTTGACTCGACTTAAGTGCGGCGTAATGAAAAGTGTAACGAAAGAAAGAACGCGGAAGAAAGCGATGCGTTGCGGGAGAAAAAAACAGATTCATTCTTTCTTCTCTTTCTCTCTCTCTTGATATTGCATCAACATTGCTTCATCACAATTCGGTGGGCCCTTGAAAACGTACTTTCACCAGATAGTCTGTGTGTTCAAAGAGAGACAGAGAGAAAAAGAGAAGAATATGACAGAACAGCTTTGACGAATTTTTCTCTCATTCAAGAGAGTTGTTTAATCTGAACCGTTCTAAAGTTTTCCTTGCTTTTGACTGGAAATTGAATTTTGAGAGATATCTTTATCTCGACTGGAGTCGAGATAAAGATATCTCTCAAAAGTATTTCCCGGTGATTTTCATCTCTCGCCCGCCCCGCTCAGTCGAGTGTCTTGCAACATGACTTTTTGAAATAAAGTTTTGCGCACTTACATCAATAGGAACGGACACGATATTTCGAGAGATCAAGTCGAGGCGAAACACGAACCTTTCCACAATCTGCTCACCTTTACAAAACGAAATGTAACGTCAGCTCCTCCGACCGTTATCGTCGTCTTACGTCATTGCGCCCAACAGATATTTACGCTTGTGCCAGCTTTAACCGGCCGGCAGACCGGATCTATATTGACTGTGCACTTCAAATCTCGCGAAGGATATGTCGACGAAAGAAAAAAAAACAGAATGAGCTACGTATCTCGTGTACGTAACGTACAAAATCCTACTTTCTAACTTGCGCCGATAAAAATCTCGCAGAATACTCATCGGCGCGGCTCAACTGACCGTGGAACCCCTTCGTGTAGAAATCGGATCTCGGTGTTATAATTAGCGACCTGCGCGCGTATAAATATCTCTCTCATTTTTCTTTCGCTGACCGATGATTTCGAATTAACGCTCGATAAGTTTTCTTGCCAGTTTCCACGCTCGAAGGCCACACTGCGCGCTCAGCCGAACGGTAAATCGATAAGGTTTCGCATTGACCTCGAGAGAGCAACACCATTTCTCATTTTCTTCCTCTATCTGCGTACGATCGGTTGAGCGATGATCCTGAGGACTTCAATCGGAGTTAATTAATCCGGACTATGAAGAGAACATATCCTCTTCTGCTCTTTCTCTGGCACAAAGCGGAAGATCACAATCTCGAGAGCGAAGGGTTGCGGTACAACGTTGATAATCGGTATCGATAACCATGTCAGGTGCGTTGACGTGTGCGCAAAGCACTCACCAATCGCCTCCGCATCCTCGGAGAATCGGAAGAGATGAGGGCGGAAAATGGCACGGTCTATACTGCGCCGTGCAAACAATCTGTCACTGTCAAGGGCAACCAGAGACCGTCTCTACATCGCCATTGTTAAAGCCATTTCCGTTGCTCCATTATTCGCGGTGGCGTCGTTACTGCATTGGAAACTTAAACGCGCGTTTCTCTGCGCTTGATAAGTCCGATCGTTACGATATATTTACACTGATTGCTCTATTGCCATCTCCTCTTATCTTCTTTATCTCGTCTTACTTGCTTTTCTATCTCGTTTCCTTATTTACTCGTCAAATTATATTTCATTTATGCACACGATGTACGCGAACAAGAATTACACGATTTATCTCGCGTTTATTTGGATCGTGTGTAATAATCTTTTAAAAAGAAAAAAGTAGGACGAATCGTACGCTCGACCGAAGTTGAAAAAAAAAAAAAAAACCCATTATTACTGTTTTCCGCGACCGTTACATGAATCAAACGAAAAGAAAAGAACGTGAAGACAATCGCTCTGAGCTTTTTCTCATCGAGTCCGAGAGAAATTCTCTCTTGTTCCTAAGACCGATGACGTGGCTCTCGTAGAACACAGAGTGTGACCTCCGTCGGTCTACTTTTACGACGAAGTCCTGGCGAGGAAGGAACGAGAGAGCTTATTACCGCGTGTAAAGTTCCATCCTACTCGATTCTATTATCACGGCAGGTCTCTATAAATAAATCGCAAACTAATGTGCGACGTAGCAGCAACAATATATAATCGCGCACAAAGTATCTATTGACGTGGTCAGAAAAAGGAATATCTAAAAATAATCTTATAAAACGTGCGCTGGTCGGACCGATCGATTTTTGTATCATCGAAGATCGAATGTTTATTTTCATCGAACACAACTACACACTCTGTCAGCTGTTCGCTGCATTCAATGCGCCGCATTTTAAACGGCAAATACATGAGCTGTCCCGCAAACACTGTAGTCTCAAGGATGCTGGGAATATTAATATCCTCTTGAAGAAAAAAGAGAGAGAAAAACAGAAAGAAAGTAAAAGAGGGGTAGTATCTAAATTGATAGGTGAGAGATTGAGAAAAACTAAAAAACAAAAAACACGTCCTTTGTTGCTCGCCGACTAAGTGCGCGAAAAGGACACATTCCGGAGTGCGGCACCGAGAGAAGCACGCCAGATAATCGCGCGAACCAGCGGCGTGCAACGATGTGAACCAGATTATGAAAATCAGAACGTACGGTCGTATGGGTTAAAGGCTCGTTGCGCGCCGCGGCCGGGGCGTGTAATGATGTCACTTTTATTAGGCTCATCAGGGTCGAGAGAGGCATCCTCTGACGACCGGGGGCGGGCACCGCCACTATTACCTAATGTCCAACTTGATCGCGTATCTCATTACGCCGGCAATTTGCGTTCATCGACGCGTCGTTGGGCGAGAAAGTTTTCGCGCGCTCTCCGTGAGACAACACTTGCCGGTGTAGGGCGTGTGGTTCGTTACCGAGATTCCTTCCGCGAGTTATTTTCGGCGGTTTGCGACACGTTCGCTTGAAGAAGACTTGAATTCGAAAAAAAAAGAAGAACAAACACACGGAATTGTCAATTGCCGATTGTTACAACTGCAGTTACACAGAATTGAAATTCAGAGAACGTCGTAAAAAAAAAAAGAAGAAAAAGATTAATGACGCCAAGAATTCTAAAGAGAATTCAAAGAAAAACCTCAAAGAGTTGCATAAATCACGGTGAATTACGGTGGGAATGGACTTTTTTTTTTATCTTCGCGTGAGATTGCGTAACGTCCCACAATCGCGGTTGTAAAATTGATTATTACACGATCTATTACCACGATCGAGGAAAATTGAACATTTCCCCTCTTGATGGAACGTGTGACCAGCGATATTCATTTACTCAGGGTTTAATGAAGTGTTGCTAATGTAATCTAACGTAACGTTGTTACAAAAATATGGTTCTTGATGACTCGATCAGATATTTGTTAGAGCAATTTTAACACTGATCATATTTATGTCACAAAACACGCGCTCGCGTTGTATTACATAAATCTCTCGTAAATTCAGCTTGAAAATTGGGTTACACTCTGTAGCTACCTACAATTAATTGTACTGAACATGCACACGCTTGCGTAAAATGCATCATGTAACGCATCCTTCACTTTAACGAGTGCGAGATCATTCTGGCAGACGTAACGTGTAACTTCAGCGCGTCAGAGAGAAAGCAAGATTTGCATACAATATATTTTATCCTCGAAACAAAATAACTCTTATTGATCTTTTGCCAGATTGTATGAAATAAAACGCAAACAAAACGCAAGTACAAGAAACATAATAGCGGAAACATATTAAGTCTCATTAAATGTGAAATTTTACAAATATATACAACTCAAAATATTTCAACAAAAAGAGGAAAACAAGAAATTGAACAAATGAAAAGTGATAAACAAACTAGCGGACAAACAAGTTAATTACGTATCGGAGAAACGACCGACACCTGTGTGATAACGTTCTAGTTGAAATTCTAGCAAATCATACGTTATCAGCTGATTGTGAAAAATTACAAGCTGCCAAAGAGAACAGATAAAATTGCAGCGAGTTCCGCAAAAGTCAATTATCCGATCTATAATTATCACACGTGGCGATATATTGCGCGAAGTAAATTTCCCAGTGGCGGTTCTTGCTCGCGTTCTCAAGCGAGGACTTCTTTTTTTTTCCCAATCTGTGATTTCGGGAAGCACATTGTTACTCGCGTGTCGCGAGGTGTTACTTGTCATTTCGCCTTGGAACACGTTACTCAGCATCCGTTATCAGGCTGAAACGCGGACGTACCTAGCGTGCACGATAAATTGGCTCTTTAATGCAATAATATTAGGAACTTCGTAATCGACAATGGTTATCACGGAAACTCTTGGTGGTGTATATTAATCCGTAATTGTATTATCAACGATCTCTGGTCACGCAACGGGAAAAGCAACCCTCTTCTCGTGCGATATACGGAACGCGAGTAGAAAAAAAAAAGAAGAGGGAGGAAACGCGTTATCTTTATGTGTATTACTCCGGAAACTAATTGAACAATACATTGACAAAGTTATCTGACTGCGTCTTGAAGAAAATTGATAAAAATGTAACTTTTTCAATCTAGATCTCTCGCTTTTGTCGTCGTGCTTATATTCTTGTCGGAGAATCAATACTCCGGACTTTATTGTCGAAGAAAAATCTACGACTCGCCAAGTCATCGAGTTTTACCCCAGCTTAGTAGATCCGCGCTTTTCGCGTTTACGACATCAAGAGAAAATTGAGATTTGACATTATTATTCGAGGCGACAATTTCTCGAGGAACGAGTATCCTTTTTCCAGGACACCCTGTACGTGTTCATGCGAGAGGCGGCATGAATCATTCCGCACGACAGACGTGACGAGTCGCGGATAACCTGTTTCTTAATCGGCCGTGGTACGTACGTACGTACGTACATCGTGTACTCGAGCGCTTACTCGAGCGTGCGTTATCCTCGCGTACACCATAACGCGGCGCGAGCGAGAGAGAGAACAGGAAAAAGAGAAAGAGAACGATGAGGAAGTGCGCGTGTGCTAGGGGGAATTTCCAAGTTCACCAAGGCACCTCCATCGATCTGTCGGCGCGCGTTCTGTGTTACGACCGGCTTCTATCGTCGCCGCTTGCACTTACGTGCGGCATTCACTTTTATTCGAGGGTACCACCACCGCCGGGAACCACCTTCGACCGGGAGCTATTGACCTCTGAACTTGACCCCCATAGAGAAGCGAGAAACGCCAGCCTAAATCCCACGATCGAGCCCGTATGATTTCGCGTGTCGACGACGTAAGTTCCCTCAGGGTGCTTTGGACGAGCACCTCCCGCGAGTGATCAACGAGACGTGCGCGTACCGAGTGCATACGAGTACATACAATATTTCTTCCGAATTAAAAAACTCAAGTTACCTCGACTCTCTTTCGCGCCGCGGTTTCTCGAGTAACAAATCTCCGTGTTGTTTACAGTTTTGTTTTTCGTACTGTTGCGGGCGTTGCGCAATAAACAAGGTAAGATACATACATACGCCCAGGTGTTGCCCGAGGCTGCACATTGTTCGTGAACTCCCGATCTTCTCTCACGATAGATGCGTTCCCTTGCGAGGGAGAGAGAACAATACGATTCTTTTTTTTTTTGTGGAGACATTCAACGGGGTCGTAATCGATTCTATTGATCTATACGAGCAGTCACGAGACAAAAAACCAGTTGGTGGATATTCTTCTTATTAAAGAAAACTCAAACACGATTTTCTATTAATGTTATTATCGCGTTTCTCAAAAAAAAGGGAGAGAAAGAAAAAATATCTTCTTCACCCGAACAAATTGCAACCTGAAGTATGATGTGTAACGCGTTGACTTTATCAAATATCGATTCTCGGACCCACCACTGTCGTAGGGGTAGAAAAATTGCATTCAAAATATTCTCACACATGTGCGCGCACAAAAAACTTCTTCAAAAGAAATGTCAATTATTTTCTACGAAACGATTGTCTCATCGAGAAAATGTGTCTGCAAGAAGAGACCGAGTCTGCACTTCCCAGGCGGAAGTGCACGCTAGCTGACGCGGAAAGAACGTCCTGGAAGGACAGGAAAGGGTGGGAGGCGAATCCTTCCTGAAAACGAATTGCGTAAACACACCTCGCGCGTATCCTCACCTGTAAATAGCGTTCGCCGTAAAATTGCGTTGTATGTACAGAATTATCGATATATGGACCGAAAATGTTAAACGTACCGACAGTGGAACGTACAATTTCTTTAACAAAAAAAAAAAAAAACGGGACGCATTTCCGTAGATTTCTGAGAAAGTTCTCGGAGAATCGCGACGATTATTTTCCATATACTCACCCTAGTCTCTGTCCTCGGACGTGCTCCTGTCGATACTTTTAATCCAAATAACGTATCAAATCGCCGGGGGAAGCACTGGGGGGAAGAGGAATCTTTCGCCCGTATCTGTATTACGGGCTTTACGATCTTGCGACGTCAACGATCATTTGTACGAATAAAGAACAATCTCTTCTGTGTTACTTTCTGTCTCAGCCGAAATTCAACGGTCGTCGAAACAACGTTTCCGAGAGAGCGTGTTGCGCGAACGGCGGCAAACGAGTGACAAGCTGTGAACGTAGCCGAGTAACTGACGCCACCACGAATCACCGAGTGCTCTCCCTCTTTCGCAGTTCGTGCGTCCTTATTGCACGACTATTGGACGCACATCCCGTCCTTCTCGCGCTCCCATTGGTCCCCCGCGCTTCTATCTAGCCGCTCGCGCCATTATAACGGATTACAAGATTATATAAAAAGAACTTCATGTAATCTATCATTCAGATCTTTCGAAAAGAAAAAGATTACCTCTTTCTTAGAGAAAAAATGTAACGTTTCCGAAAGATAAACAATACGAAAAAGATCAACTTGATAACTGTGGCGACGCAGTTGAGAGAACATTTTTGTTTATATTTACAGTCACAGCTCGAGCATTGCTGTATGCAACGCATATTGTTTTTATATTTCGAATTACACTTGTTCAATTTTGGATTTGAAACATTTCCAATTCACCGGCTTTAATTTCGACGCGAAATGAACGTCGGGGAATGTCATTTCCAGCCCCTGACTACACAAATCGCAATGTTTAATTTCAACGATTGTTCCCTTGAGAATTTCCCTAGAGCCACCCCTGTGACAGTTGGCGCGCGTTTTTTTCCCCGACAACGCGTTTCGGGCAAAACAAACTTCTTATTATGCTTCCAGCGTCAAAAATGTATGTGGTTTGTAAATTTCGAAAAGTAGCAGACGTGATTTTCGAATGTTATTCAGATATGCGAAATTGTAAACAAAGAAAAGAGTAATTCGTAATTTGGCGTAAAACGCGCGAGCTTCGGCGCGCGCGCCCCTCGACCGCTGTATCGTATCGACCCCTCACCATTGGATGACGCATCCTCCAATGACCGGTCGACCTAGCGATTACGTCACTCACTCCGTGGTATTATTGACGCCGGGCCGGACGTATGCAGCGGCGTCGCACTGCCGCGTTTTCCGAGGGGCATCCCTCCATGTCTTACAACCCCTTGTCCAGGGGTTGTGTAATGGTTGCGTCGATGCGCGACGGATCGCGACTGGTCTCTACCTCTTTCGAATTAAAGAGAGGAGAGAAGAGCAGAGACATTCACCTACGGTCAAAAACAGACCTATAACTTTGCCAGTCGCGCGCTTTCTTCCTCTTTGTTCAATTTCAGGAATGCGATCTTTATTTCGCTCGTGACAGTGGCTGGAACAAACAATCAAGTCACGTTCGCTCTTGCATACCTATTTTGCGAATGGGAGGGATGTACGTATATGTATATGCCCTGCACTCTTCGCTTGTAATTGAAATCAGAAGGAAAATTACTGTTGTAGAGAAAAACAAAGAGTTATGAGAACGTATCGAGCAATAGTTTATCACTTTTGATGGAATGCATCTACAAATGATTACACTTATGCATCCGATATACAAAGTATATCGTATAACATTACACGTGTGTACGTGTAATGTTAGTACAGCTTAGAGTTGGTTTATAATTGCCCTAACTGTTAACTTAGGCCATGCCGTAAAAGTTCTCCAAATATATATAAATTCACATTGTTATAACGAACTTCTCTTTCGTGGCGTTCTCTGATCTCATTGAACGTATCGTATAATTGTCAGTAACGGCGACAGTAACGGCACAGATTGAAAATGATGATGGGCCTGTCTTCGGGAGGGCTCTTCTGAATTAACACGGCGTGTCGAACTTCCGTTCTAGCAAATTGGTGAACGTTCTCTGACGACTTACAAAAGATTGAATAGAGAGAGAGAAAAAGTGATGTCACCGACTCGGAATTTGGATCCTGCATCCTCAAGTAGACACATTACTCTTCTTATTTACTTGAGCTCTTTCTCTCTTTCTCGAATCTTACTGTTATTTATATATGTATCAACTGTTTCAAGAATAGTTTTCTGCTCGCATCATTAATTAAAATTTTCCTGAAAAAGATAATTATCTGTGTGTGCAAATCGAAGACAGAATTATATCTGTTCTTTCTCTTTTCTCGTCACTTATTCCAAATTCCCACACAGCAAAAGAATTATTGAAACAATATACAAAAAATAATATTGTTTTACGATACAATAAAATATATATTTATGCACTTGACCATATTTAAATTCACATAAACTCCTGTGCTTTTTGCAGTAACATTAACACCAGTAACATCAGTAGTTCGTTATTATATGCATTTTTCTCTGAACTTAATATAAATAATATAATATAAACCTGTGTTTTTGAAAGTTCTATAATTTATATACATATAAATTTCTAAATTATTAGTTTAGTTCGCTGATTTTTTGATAACTGACACATATTTTTGATAACTGATACATATCTATAACTGATTGCTTTAATCAAGTTAAATAATTCGTTGTTTACTACCAGGTCTTGAAGCATTAGAGAAGGCTCTCTTTTGCTGGGAAGATGCGCTCACTGCGTTCAGCTCGACTCTCGGCAACGATGCCTTGGCTCTGCCGTCAAAAGCCGACGCGGCGTTCACCCACGATGTCCAAACATTACTCGATATGGGCTATCAGATGCAGAACCAAGCAGAACTTCTCTTCCTCGATCAGGTGAATGGCTTCTTTCGAAGTTCCCGAGCAGAATTCCCAAAACTGCGTCCGGCAATGACTCAGAGAAGTGTATGATTCGGTCCTCGGTTCGATGACTGTTGTCCGTCCTTCGCAGGCAGTGCGGAGTAGTCATTCTCGATGCCATTCCATTCTGCAGCATTCATCATCAATTGCCTTTCTGTCGCTAAAAAAAAATACAAGAATTAATCCAATTTAAATGATAAACGCTCCGAGGGTAATTAACGCAACGAGTCATTTGACCTTACGCCAGCGGTCGGGAATTGTTGCGGACGTAGCGACATAGGAAGTGCAAGACTTTCTCCGAACAATCAGAGTTTTCAGATCCGTAATACCGTGATGAGAAACTAAAGTCAAAGATATATAAAATATATATTATTGCGAAAATCAAAGTAATTTTTCTTTCGATATAATATCTCTACATAGAGAAAAAGAAAAAAGTTTAGTATATTGTTTTTTTCTTTCTTATCGCAGCATTCCGTTTTATTTCGTAATGAAAGTGAAGAGAGTCTCGACAAACCGTCGAACATCGGAGCGCGGTTATCTAGTATCAGGGAGAAAGCCGACGCCGCATCGTCACCAGAATCATTCGAGTCTGCACGCGACGGGGTAAGTTATACATATGATAAATGAAATATAGTAAATACGATCTATTTATATATATGATACAAAGATTAAACGACTGAAAATACATCAAAAAGATAGTAATAATTCAAACAAGTCATTTATATACTCACTTCCAGCTGTGTTTTAACTGTAGTACATGCTATATTATTGTGAACGATATATATTTATTGCGTCTTGTTTTTTATTTCATCAAAAACAAGATAAATTAACTCACGTAAAATTATTTCAGGTTGCGGATTTGCGCGAGTTCGAAGAGTTTTCAGAACTCTTTCCACACTTTGAAAGACAGAAACTGTATCACGCCGCTCTGAAGCAACACGAGGATAAAGGTATTCCTTGCAGGTAACAAATCGCCACTCGAGCGCAGTGTTGCACATCTTTGCAGAGACATAGTATGTGCTGTTATATTTTTACAGGAGATTGCACACGGAGCTTGTAAGATGCGGATCGGATGTGGAGTATTTGGCGAAAGTGTACTGCCTGCGTCAAGCCTATACAAAACTGTTTAGTTTACCAACAGCGACGACGTTTATAGCGGACATGGGTCGTCAAATTATTAGCGATTTAATTATATACGCGGACAGGGTAGGAAAATATTGTTGTTTAGCGCAAAAAGTAAATAGAAATGTTTATAATTCTATAAATTCTTAGTGAAAAAAATACCTGTACATTAGGATCCTAAGGATTATCTGCTGCATTACGAGCGTATGCTGGAGTTCCTGAAAGATCCGCGTAATCATAATATAATGGAGGAGGAACTAACTGCCCGAGGTGTCAAGTGTATGAACTTCTACGATGTTCTCATTGATTTTATACTCTTGGACGCGTTCGAAGAAGTGGAAAAACCACCACCGCCTATCAGAGCGATAATTCAGAATAGATGGATATCGGCCAGTTTCCGAGAAACTGTAAGTACACACTTTATGCGCACGTACTTTAATTTTCTATTGTCATTCTTGTTTATTGATGTTTATCGTCGATTACTTTTGAAGGCAATAGGCACTGCGCTCTGGTCCGTTCTCGCAGGTAAACGAAGAATGTTGGCGTATGATCAGGGATTTCTAGCGCATTTCTATTCCATCTCCGAGCACATCTCGCCGGTGCTCGTCTGGGGATTTTTAGGTCCTGAAGGCAGTTTAAATTCCACTTGTCATTACTTTAGGGATCAAGTGATTGAGTTTCTCGTAGATATATTTAATTTCTTCAAAGTACGATATACCACTGTCGACGACCTCGCGGCGGATATACTCAGGGAAATGAAGCTGAGAGTCGATAATATAAACCAAAGGTTGTCATTAGAAGGATGCTAGCAAAATGAAATATATACGTAGATAATTATCGATAGATCAGGAAGAACTCGTTACACGTAATATCGCGAGCTGCGTGTGGTATAGTGTTACACAGTCGATTCAAAACGGCATTTCTCACAAGTTGAAAGCTTAGTTTAGTAAAGAATGTCGATGCACATCGAAAAAGTTGAATATCTGATAAGTTGAATATAAACGGTGCTTGGTATCTCATTTTAATTTTCATTATCGTGCTCGAAGTTGGTAATTAGTGTGAAATAACGTCGTAAAATCATATCGCTGAAAAGACACACCCCGACGTTACACAATCAATTTCATTAGAAGTAGTATGTGAATGTCACGAGGATTGCGTAACGTTCGAACGTACTATAAAGTGGTGTCAAGCTATAAATATTATCGTCGTTCATTTTTACAAATAAAGCAACAAAATAGTGTCTAATGCAAATATTATATAAATATCTAATATGGGTTATGATGGATTTTCATTAATCACACTTGGAGAAGTATTCACGCACACATAAAATTATAGAAATACACGAATAAATTTATTGTATAAAAAAAATAACGAAAGAAACTGGATTATGAATGTTATTCATTTTTTTATAGACAATCTGTATAAAGTTACATTGCAAATTGGCTACTTCGCAATAATACTTTTTATAACCGTTATATAATTCTACTTATTATTTATTATTGCCTTATTTTTCTATTTTTATACACAAATTCTGATTTTAATCTTAAAACGTTGTATATGACTCGCTACTTTATAGTCATTTAGTGATATTTTATTGCATTTGTCAAAGGATTATTGTTATTGTTTATATTACTGGAGTCACACGAGAGACAAGTATATCTAAATATCTATATATATATACATTAAGTATATATATACATTAACATCTAGTAAAAACTACCGATAATTGTTCCTTATACATACAATAAGATTATGCACATCTTTCTGTCGTCAATCAAAACACGTTTAAGAATTACGAACAAATTTTTCAGTGTTCTGATTAATCTGCATCCTAACTACAAAAATAAATTATTTATTTTTGATGTGTATTGTTACCAATAATAAAGTTGCCATTGTTAGTTCTAATTGTTAATATGCAATTATAGATACAGTAAAAATTATATTCATAATTTTATAGAAGTTGAAAACGAAGCTAAATGCATTGCCAAAGACATGTTTGCGTACTTGCATGAGATAATTATATAATTAACGCGCGCGCGCGATTGTGAATTTCTCCAAGTCTCATCAGCTCTCCTCTTAGTGACACATTCCTTAGTAATTAACTATTAAATTTTGTTAAAAATGTACATGTATAGTTGTTATAAATATATATTATAAGCATTTATAACATTTTATATTTCCTCACACAAAATTGCGTTTTAAATTATTTATAGGAAACAAAATGATACAGACTGCTTATAAGATTTGATATTTTAAATATTTAGCAATAATTTTGGAAATGACACTATAAATGTTTATAATACTTTATAATATAAAGACTTTACTCATTTTATGTATTTCATTATATGTAAATACTTTTATATTTGTTTTTACACGAGAAAGAATTGAGATATTTCTTGTGACACAGAATGTATCAGAATTGTATTTATTTTCACTAAATATCAAGAAGAATTGCATTTGCAGTGTAACTTAACTGAACAATGTTTTTTTTTTAAGTAAACAGTGATATATATATATATATATATATATATATAAAATGTCAGACTTAAAAAATCATAAAAATAATTTTTATTTGACTATATTTCTAAAAGAACTTTACTTTTTTAAAAGAATTTATTAAAATTACATCCAAATATAGACGCCGTCACTTCTGAGTAATAAACTTTCATACAATTAGAAGCATCACATGTCTAAACTTGGCATCCGCTGACAGAGGGTTAAAAATTAAAATTTATCACAAAAATATTATTTATGGCATTATATAAATAATTACCTGTTTTTGCAGAACTTAAGTTTTAAAGACTTCAAGTACTTTGATGGACATGTTTCTGAAACATACTGTGCAAATATCATTTATTATTGTAAACAATGTTTATATAAAATAACTCAATCATTCTTTATTTATAAAAATATGAACAGTAATTGTTATATTCTAGTGAGAAAAGCTGCATAATATATATACATATAATTAATTTATCCAGTCAAGGTGTATTTCATCTTCATCAGATTCACTACCACTGCACTGCTCGTCAGGTAATATGCATTTTTCATAACTACTTTCTGACTCTACCTTCTTTTTCTGCAATGCTATCCCTATAAAAAGAAAAACAATTTAAATATATCACAACTAAATGTTATATAAGTACTAACATAAGGTGCAATTACTTTTAGCTTGAAACTTCATTTTTTGCTCTTTATTTATTATGTGTTCACCATCTAGCTCATCTATTTCATGTATCCGACTTAAATCACGTGATATAAAAGAATTCTTTTCCTTAGAACTAATCAGTCTTAACCATGGAAAAGCTATTATTAAAAAATTTGGTTAGATATCTTTTTCTCACTGAAATTATTTAAGAAAATTAATGCTTAACATACTTTTAAGCGCTTTTACAAGATGAACTCTAATTTCCCTTCCCACATTCTCGTTTCTCGTCTTCTCTGCTATCACTGGTCCAAACAAGTGTAAAACGAGGTAATATTTCTTATCATTTTTTGTTGCACTGTACAACATAAATTGATTAATAAAGCTACATGTAGTAATTATTTTTTATATACATGCACTCACATAGAATATAATATATTAAATACCTAAAGATCAAACACTCGTTGTCAACTCGCAAGAAATAATCAGATATATCACTTAATTGAATGCGAATAACAACTATATAATCTTTATCATACCACATAACGTGCGGAATGGTGTAATCAGAAACAAGATGTGGACAATTTGCCATGGCTCTTTATGGTTTGGTTTGCTGCTGATTTGGCTCTTGGACCGATTAAGCTAGTCCATACGCCATTCTGTTTGTTATTTGATATATTAGAATGAACTTCACGTCCGAGCAATGGGTCGTGCCTTTACAGGCCTTCGTATTTTAGACTTCCGATAAAAACGGCCCCCCGTATCTCACCGGAAAACACCAGGAACACCGGTAAAAATCCAAAA
>QVNV01009217.1:0-19230 GCA_014825455.1 Pseudomyrmex pallidus
ACACACACACACACGCGCGCGTAACAAACGGATACAGCCACACAGGAGCACTTACACGCGGAATCGGGCGCGTGTAAACGCGCCCTTACGATCCCACGGCGACTCGGCGTGCTTCTGCGGCCTTGCCGCGTGAAAGGCACACGGAAACTGGCGCGTCCATCTTATTACGTAAAACCCAAGTTTTCATGAGATCAGCGGTGTCCGCAGGGACGTAGCGATTTGCCGCGCGGCGATAGGACAATCGCGGGAAAAAAACGAATCGCTAGAGAAACGCAGAGAGATGCTCGACTAACATTTATAATACGTGTGATACATTTTGCTGTATATATTTTATATAACAGTACGTTAAATGTTTGAAATATATAGCACACAGTATATTTATATATTTTATATACACGAAGAGAAAATATTAAATACTGCTGAAAGCGCTTAATATTTGCACACAAATGTGATGGATTCCATTTTCTATTTGCAAAATGTGTGTTGCTCGAACAATAACGCAAGATATTTTAATAATTTACGTATGAACAATGTGAAAACTTTTTTTTTTATGTGAACTACGTGAAAAGCGCATTTCCTAATCGGACGTCATAGTTTCCAAGAAAATGCAAATGTTGATCCAAATAAGAATCTTTTTCTTTGTGCGCTCGTAATGCGGATTTTTTCTCACTCGCAACAAGGACTGCATTCGCGCAACATGTGAATTACGACGATATCAATTCTTGTGGCAGATAAAGAGCTTATCTGTCACAATAAAAAATAAAAAAAAAATAAAAAATAAAAGAACTGATAATACAACCAGGAGTATCGCATCAATATAAATCAAGTGTGTCATGCTTGATTGTAAAACTTGAACACACGTCTTTTAGTGATTATTTAACAATGTTTAACGCTATATATTTAGTTAATAATTGATTACTATGTAAATATGTAAAAGGTAAATTTATCGGAAAAATTTGTACGGTCAAATATTACGTTTTGTGTCGAAAATGATTATTTTAAATGATGTCTGCAGAATATTCCTAATACTATCTGCGAGTGTGTGTACATAATATCATTTCGCGGCAGAAACCTCATTCTTGTTGACTTTCGCCATGCGAGATGGCTTCTAAATTATTAGAAACCACTTTGTGACAAGCGATGATTTATTCAAGTAGGTTGAAAAGATTGTGGGAACTCCAAATGAACTTTTGCCGAGGCAAAATCAGATGTTCGACACATACATAAAAATTTTGTCACTCTTCACGCTGTTGGAATAAGTCGCACTCTATATTTTCACACATTTCGCAAATCGCGTCGCAAGTTGCGAAAAAAAAAGAAGATAAGAACGAGGACCGCATTTGATATAATTTACAACTGCACATGTGTGTAAATAGTATAAATCAAGCCTTGAAACAGTGCTCTGATGCTAAAATACAAACTTTTACAGAAAATATAAAATTTTATTTGTAGTATTATGATAATTGTACACGCGCGAATATGTATGATACCTGATCTGTGTTTAATGGTGAAAGGAAGAGGCTACCAAGACTGATTTTGCGAGCGTGCGCAAAAATTTCTGGTTAGGACGCAGACTGTTCAAGATTAGCGCAAGCAGGTCTCTCAAAAGTACGGAGATTCGTAAGCTACTTTCACTCGTAAATGCTCGTTTGCGTCTTTATACGAAGTACAAACGACTGGCATTACCTGGACAGGTTGCTGCCGGTGCAATAAGTCGCTGACGGACTGAAAAATGCGTTTCTCTCTCTCTCTCTCTCTTGCTTTCCGTGATGTATGCTACGTTTTATAAGCGCTATTAAAATGGAAGAAACGGTGGATGCTAAAAGACGCGTAGCCGAGAAAAATCTCTCGTTAAGAAAGGAGGCGCGACAAATTGGCGTAATGCGCCGCATTTTCTAGTAGAAATCTAATCGCTAAGCTCGCCGCTAAGCCGTTGAGAGAAACGGTCCCGCAATTCGACGATTTTCATCGGATGGCGCTCGAGGTGAAAACGAGCCGCCGCGCTACGTGCAACATGTTGCTTTTACCGGCCACACGATCTCTTTATGCAACGCGGGAAGTAAAAATGTCGCACTTTTAATTTTCCAAATTGCCAATAAAACGACGGAGATAAGATTTCTCTATCTAGCTAGTTATTTCACAAATGATTATTCACTTGCCCCGTTTATTTGATTTTAGAAAGCGAGCGAACGAAATAATCGAACTTTTTTGCTCTAACACATAGATTAGCGCAATATATTTCGATAGACAATATCTCTGCTAAACAATTGTTCTATAATATATAACATGCACTTAAATACTTAATCCATCATGTATCACATTTGTATTTACTATGTTGCATACGTAGTTTTTAGACGTTACATTTACATTTTAACGAGAATCGCAATTTGTGCGACAATTAAATTCACATTCACCGACTAATCAGATTCGCCGTAAATAGAACAGCCGTATAATTTTATTACGTCACGTTTCGGTAAAATCGATTGGCGCGTATTACCGAGGACCACCTGTTGTGTGGCTACACCAACGATAATCCTAGTTTAATCTTACAAATATATTCTTGTGAATAATTTTAACCGTACGACGCAGTTGTTGCGCAGTTTTGAGACACTTACACGGTGTCTTTAAATCCGTATCTGTCATTGTATCAAATCGACTTTCGGAAAACGTTCGACGACGTTCATGGAAATATTGCAAAGACTTGTATGCACACATATTTGGCAAAGAAAAGGAAGGATCTCAAGGCTGAACTTGCTTATCAGTCGTCGATTCAGCGCCGGCCCTGAACAACGTATCCGCGGGCAATACGCAACGGTGTGACGTCGGAAAGAAGAGACCATCAAATTCGCATTACGAGCCGCGCGAACACGGGGAGGAGATGAGGACGCGAGGCGTCACGCGAAAAGCGCATTGCGACAATTCCTGCACTTTCGCGCGTGATCTCTTACAAAGGCGCGGCGCACAAGAACGCGCGCGCGCGCGGGTTCTTGCGAAAATGCGCTGAATGGCCTGAAAAAATAAAAGCGCTCGCGCTCTCCGCGATAAGCAGCGGAGTCTCTGATAAGGTCGGCTCGCATTATCGCTGTTTGCTCGTGGCGATAGCAATGCGCAAAAATGAGGTTGAAATTGCAAAACTGCGTTAAAGCGACCGCGCGCGATGGAGACAGGGGAAGGCGGGCGCAAGGTGCGGGCGAGAGAAGCGAGGAGGAGAGGTGAGGTTGATAAATCGCAGGAGCGGAAGGGGAGAGGGAGGAAGAGTGCATTCGATGCAACGCGACGAGGGGGACCGTGTAATCTAAAAGGCTTATAAAACTGCATCCGGTGGGACGATCGATAACGAGAGAGTTATCGACGTTTCGTACGAAACCACACGGTCCTTCTGCTCCCCTAAACTCTCCTCCGAGTTTTTTCCGCCGCTTTCGTTCGGCGTTGTGAAAATGTTTGCAGTTTACACAGTTTCATCTTGTGTGTTTCAACCGATCATATTTCTGAGAGTACATTGACAAAAGTTTGACTACTTTTTTGACTACTTTTTTTAAACTGCACACACAGTTACGGTGTAATTACTACTGTGGGTACAATGTAAAAACGATTGAAGTTTGGAAAGCGTTTGTCGAGCGAAAAGATATAATTTGCTTGTATCAAGCAGTAAAGTAAAAAAACCACTTTTAACACATTATCTTATAAACTTACACCTTTTAGGAAAATGATATTAAATATATCTTCCACACCAAAAACATTTCTCTTTGCATAACGCTCTGTAATAACGAAATACACAAGTACATAGACTCTTGTTTCAAACAGTAACAGTCTATTACATGTCAACAAATAGTCTACGATGCAACACGTTTCCTTTGTTACAAAAGAGAGTTCGCGGAACGTCTCCGTTTATTAAAAAAAAAAAAAAAGAGGAAAACCCACCGTCGCAACAACATGTCATCCAACAACTTTGATGTGGATCTGCTAAATTACCGCGGAGAATGTAAACATTTATTTGCGTTTAAATTTGTCTCACGTAAGCGAGGAAGTGTCGCTTGAAATATTGCGATTTAAAAAGTGAGACACAGAGTTGCGCGACGTTAAGATAATGGAGTTTAAGTGCAGCTCGCATATTGATGTTGGCATAAATCACATTGGGAATATCTGACCGGATTCCAGTCCGTCCGCGCGTACTTTTATCCGCGTCGCCGTGTTTGTAGGTCAAATAAATTGTGCGACTCAATAAAGCGACAAATTGTATGAAATCGTGCTCGAGCTGTCACACGAATTAGCGCGGCACGTGCCAAAAGTAACGTTTGTAAAAAAAAGTAACCCGAATAACAGAAATCCGATACATATATTTTCCTGTCGATTTGACATACATTGACGCAACTAATTAATTAATAATATGAATTCTTTGCGTAATATACCGAAAGCAACTAAGAACAATAATATGTACATAGAGAAAGAGAGGAACAAATAATTAGCAAAAATTAAGTTGTAATCAAGTACAACGTATCGAGTCAGGAAAATATCAACGACGTAATGCTCTCCAAAATTAATTTACAATTTCTTTTCCGAAATTTATTGTTTCGATTGTGTGGCGCACGTTTCGCGCTTGGATCTTAGAAGGGTCTCGAGCCCTTCTTTCCGGCACGGGCAGCCGCGGTCTCCTATTAATTGATCGAAATTAGAGCACCCGGACCGCTTCATTGACAGAGCTATACCCACGGTGCAATGACCGGCTCGGTGATTCGAGCTCCGACCGATGACGCACTACCCGGTTAGACGACGAAATTTTATTTTATCCGATGACGTGGAACGCACTCCACGCCACGCGAAAATAATTGAAAAAGCATTTTCGTCGAATCGCGCTTTCGAAACGCATTACCGGATTTTCGATAATATATTGCCAGAAATTAATTTCGTTATTACGGAGTCGACGAAAGAGAGAAAGGGAGAGGGAAAAAGAGAGAGAGAGAGAAAAAGCTGTACAGCCCGTATGTCACTGCGAATAAAACACTTTCGCGCAATGTTGTCAAATAGATTGCATTATATACGGTTTCGTATAACAAGCAGCTTTTTCACGATTTAAGGTACGATTTTTACAAAAAAATAAAAATTGCAAAGCTTGAAATTTTTCGCACACAAACTTCACATACATAATACAAACAATGCTCTTGTCATGAAAATCAAAGATTACGAGAGCGATCAAATTGTTAACGGGGAAACGTGTGTGTTGAAATAAAAAAATACCGGAGAAATCAACAAAGCTAGATGTCTTGAATAATTCATACCGCGGAATAAATTCAAACGAAGAAACAAATATTCAGTATATTTTGGTGGGATGCGCTGCTTTTGTTATTGGAATCCGAAGCGCGCTACAAATGTCACTGCGTGTTTTCCCGCGATGCACATGAGGCGCTAATAAATGCGCGGAGGCGAGCGCGCTACGAAAAACAAAACACACGCGTGTCGCGGACAAAAATACGAGCGCGACGATGCGGGCGAAAGGCACACGTATCGATTCGCGAGTAATTTGCGAATAAGCTTGTTTTGTTGCAAGTGTTGCAATATAGTTACATAAAAGCTTCGCGGGGTGAAAATGAGGTCCGCTCCGAGAGATTGCGCTAAACCTGTGTGACGCTTTTTACTTCCGTCAACTCGCACACCGAAAACCTTGCCTTCGCATCGCGAAGCGACGTCGATCATGAAATTTCATCGCGGCTTCTTTCGAAGATTAAACGTCGCTCTCCGCACGACAGAATTCAATTCCGCGAGTATAACTTGCGTAACCGGCCGAACGAATAAATCGCGCGAACGTCAGCGCCTCCTCGCATCGTAGTTCAGTATAAGATAAAGATTGAAAGTTTAGCATTTACGTATTTCGCATTTCTCGAGCGCAAGTGCGCGTTAAAAAAAAAGAAATGAAGATTCTTCTCCCACGTTTGTGTTCCGTTTTCACGTGTTTGTTAACAAGCAACAGGATACATTACAAATTTCGTTTTGTCGACGGTTTGTCCGTATATAAATTACATCACGAGGAATAAAACCGAGTTAATTTTCATCACCGAGCTAACTTTAGCGCAGACACTGTCGAGATGAATATTTGAAATGATGAATAGTTGTTCAATGCGGCGCCGCGAATAGCTTCATGACCCTCTCTTTCTCTTTCTCTTTCTCTCTCTCTGCGATCTGAAATTTTCAGGCTGCATACATTATGCCCGCGACCCATTTTTCGGTGCATCGAAACAAAATCGTCGGGCCTTGACTTTAATTTCGCGTTATCCGAGATAAGGCCAGAATGTGCAATCAATGCGCGATGCCGTAGCTCTCGCAATGCTCGTCACGTTGTTCTTTATTGAAATCGAGACATAATGAAGAAGAGACAGCGGAATATAAAGTATAAAAGATGATAGTGGTAAACTAAACGAATCAACAAAACATTAATTAATAAATGAGTAATTAATAAGTAGCCATGTATATCAAATCAATAAATTAACACAACAATATTATTTATATAATTTACTGTTTTATATTTCTTTCTACGCGTATTCGTTTATCAATTTTTACTGAAGCACTTATTGAGTGTAATAATTCTTCGAAACTTGTGTCGCTCGTCAAATATAAATTAGATAGACAGGATATGCGGCACACGTTCGGTTTTTGTATTTCATTAGATGGCACGCGGGGAGAGTCATCGAGAATCGCATTTGCGCGCCAATGGCACCTTATTAAACTTGCAGGACTAAACCGTTTCCACGAAAGTGCAAACCGCGTGCCATTACGGCACCGGTCGCGCCAACATTGCTGATAATCGCGCAGCGAGTTACGCGTTTAAAGCAGATGTTACAACCGCGCCCCGGTTTTCACGCCCTCCGCTCTTCCACGTCGACGCCGAGAGTAATGAATATTACTATTATTACCGGCGTAGCTTTCTCGTTAGCATCGTCGAGTAGTTATGGAGAGGAAGATCGATTCTTCCGACCAGACTCACTGCCGCTGCGGCGTGAAAAGCGACTGTCTGTCTTACAATTGTAAATTTATATCGCTAAAGAGACACAAAACAAAAGGTAGCTTTTTTCATCTTCAAATAAACTGCGAAAATACTGCGAAGTCGACTGCAAACTCAAAGGCTTTGAAACAAACAAATGTATTAACATAAACGCTATCGTCGTGTTTCAGATATCTCTCGGTATATCGATAAAAATTTCCAACTACGATAGAGTTATTACACTTTTTTTTTTTACAAAGCGAGCCGCATTGTGACGCATTCGCCATGTGTGAATTTTTATTTGTCAGAAATTGTGCCACTTCACCGTGTGTGATAGCGGGAAACGAGCTGCCGTTCATTTAGCAAAGTTCGAGATAGCCTTACGTAACACACTCGGCAAAGTGCAAAAGTGTCTCAAGCCAAGTGCTCCCTCTGCGTCATTAATCTACGCAATATCCATCAATGGAACTCTCTCACTTGGACAAAGTTTATTTTATCCGGCGGTTTATATCGGCAAGTAGTTTTCCCTTCCTACGCAGACCGTCTACGCAGACGTTTAGTTTCGCGATCGACGATCTTACAATTGTTACCCAATGCTTACAGTTATTTAACAAAGACCTTTGCAGAGTGACTTCTATCAAATAAAACCTCGCCTTTTGAAATTTATTTCGATCTGAAATGTTCAAACAATTTAATTTGATCTTCTATAATTTTAACTTATAAATTGTTAAAAATATCAAAACTATAAAAATAAATTTAATTATTTCAACGCCTAAACATTTATTTATACACTCCATTAAAGTCATTGTGTCTTTGCCCGTTAATTATTTATATCGCGCTATTTGAAGAGAATCACCCGAGAGTCAACTTTTCGAAGTATTTCAGCTCCTCACGTCTCGATTACCCGTCTCGTTATCTTCCCTCCCGCCGGCACGGCCTCGACAGAGGTCGATTCTCCTGGCCGAATGTTTGTCGGAGCAATACGTTAATAAAACGAAATCGGCGAGGCCGTCCTTAGCGCAGCCCGCCGTGAAGGTCGGGGGCGGATCCAAAAGCCGGCGCAGCATTCGGCAGGCAGGTAGACAAGGTCCGACCTCGAACTCCGCCGTGAATCGAGGTCCTTCGCCGTACGTTTTCGTCTCTTTCGGTTTCTCCCCGAGGTGTCTTCTTCTTTTTCTTCTCTCCCTCTCTTCGTGGAAGCCTTTCTCTCCGTGGCGTCGTAAAGATGCGGATTCTCCGCTTCGTTGGCCCTTCGCGATCCCACGTCGAGATGGGATGCTCGACAATTTCATATCTTTCGAAACTGTCCTCGTGCAACAGTGTTTCGCGAACTTAAAGTATAAACACAATTCTAAATAATAAAAGTAATTTGTAAGTAACGTTGACTGTCTCATCAAATTCGCTAATGACGAAAATTGGATAAACAAAAAGATACACCGATGAAATTAAAATGGGAAACGGGCGATATTTAATGAGAATTAATTCGTGGAAATTAATTCGAACATCGCAAAGGGAGTTAAATTCATCGCCCGAGAATTATATCGAGCAACTTGGTTGCACGAGTTTGCGACACCCGCACAAAACAGTAAATACATATATATATATATATATATATTGCCCGATAGACGTGTTTTAAAGTATCGCTGACTCACGTCCGGCTACTTGAAATGGTTTGTAACTAAACCTGCGATGTACTGCACTTAAACGCAATACTCTCTTGGACGTTTCATTTAAAAACTATAACATTTTTTCCGAATTAAAACTGCAATAAAAATATATTTAAAAAAAAATACATAAATCTTTTAAAAACCAAATATTGGACACAAGCTTTTGTGTAAATGCTTCAAAAGCGTTTAAATTACTTCGTCGACGATTAGAGATTAATTAATTCTTTATTCTCTTCTCCCGCGTCTTCTCGCTGCCCTCGATTAAACGTCCAATTTCCCATTCTCCTCTCCGTTCTTTATCGCTTATTTCTTCGCCAAAATCTCTCTCGATCGCCGAGTCCATTCTTCCGCTTAGCTGTGTATCGCGCGATAAGCTGATATCGCCGCAGCGTGAATCGTTAACCCGGCAACAATGCCGAAAGCTAAGTGCCTTTCACGGGAATTCGGTGTGATCCTAATAGAGCTGTCCCTATCTCGGCGCGCATTGTCTCGGCATCGCATCGATAAATCCGCGTATTCGCGGCTAGGCGTATTGTCGCGCGAGCGCGCACACACGGACGTACGCGCGCGGATTAAGCTGCGCCCCGTTGCGGATTTATAAGCGGACCCGGGTGGGCGTCGCGACGCGCGGACAATGCAACGAGAGACGCAACGGCATTAGGCGAGTTTGCAGTCTCACCTTCTCCGTCGTGTCGTGAAATTATCTATGCGGCAATGCGGCGTTTTACGACTTTTATCCTCGAGAGCGTGTCGTAAAACGCCGCGCGCGTTAAATTACAACGCGGACCGCGCGTAATAGACGCGCTCGCGCAATTTGAATATGCGTTTATATTGGGGGCGTCATGCGCGAAACGACGTATTTCGAACCTGCAACTGTGTGACTGACGGCATTATTATCGACGTCGCGCTGATTTTCCTCGCGCGACAAATGCAGTTGTTGATTTTTGTTGGTTCTTTCGTTTCGTTTTTTGTTTGTTTTTTTTTTTAGAATAAAAAAAAATTGTAGACGCGCTCTTCTTCCTGCCGACTCATCGCTCCGGGGGGAAAGTAAAGCAATCGCAATTTTTGCGATTCACGCGAGCACGCTCACGTGGCCAGATAAAATCGTTCGTATTCTCTTAATAATTCATGCCTTCGCCACAATGTTTTGCGACCTCGGACATTGCGAGATATCGCACACACGGAGTTTCGCGCCTATTTGTCACCGCAGTAGGACGTACCGATTGAAAAAGTAACAGCGATTTGTTTGCAAAACGAATCTATCACTTTTATGCAAAATGTCGCGGCACCGCGCTCAAAATAGATACTGGGTTTCGTCGAGTGACGAGTGCGGCGGTGTACATTATCGCGTGTATACTTTTTAATGATAACCACGTCGTGTAGAAAACGAATCGCGCGCGCACGCTCCAGAGATCGCAACAATGTTCCTCGCCGCGTCGTCTCGAAAATGAAACACCGCTATTCGCGTTTTCACGAAGGAAGAAACGCACACGCATACATTATAATCGCACAATATTTGGGCTCGGAAAGTATTCGAAATACGTAAAAAAATTCACACAAATGCGTAGCAATGCTCGAGCAAACGTTAGGTCAAAGTTCTACCTCGGGAGAAATAAAAAATACAAAGCGGAGATAAATTTTTTAATATCTTTCAAGAATGAAGATTCGGAAGGATTGCGTATTATACTGCTTCGTGTTTTTTGGGATCCGCCTACGCGCCATTGTGTTGCTGAATACCTGCGCAATGCGAGTGCACGAGCATACGTGGGCCGAGTCGGAGCTGGTCAGGTACACACCTATCGGACCGCAAGAGTTCGATCGGGAATTATTTATTTATCGCTGCCTACCTACTGCGCTAGTTACGGTCGGCATTCTTGGGATCGCCGCCTACACGCCGCGTCACACGACGAAGGCAAATCATCGAAGAAGGACACGGGACTCCCAATTCTCTTTCCGACGCGTCTCGAACGAGCGCGATGAAACTCTCGCACACAATCGCGCGTGACTTACTCGCGGAACGTCCGAATGCCAAACCTGTGCCCGACCTTCGTCGCTCTCGCAACAATGTTGCTCGTGCATCGCGCGAACGTTCACCATCAACTATATTCGTACACACACCAGCACCGCGACGCGCGACGACTCCGTAATTTCAGGTTCGCGCGTATTACGCTCCGTTTTACGTCCTCGCGTAGAGAGCACAGCGCGCTATTTCGGTTCGCGCGCGGGTTCATTGACCATCTCTCTCTCATTTTCCCGTGGTTGTCATGCCGGCCGTTTCTCGACCGTGTGTCAAAAGTGCTGCCGCTCGCCGCCAACTCGGCGCAAGGTCAAGCAAATTGGCACCAGCTGCGACCGCGAGGCCGCGCACACCGCCGGGAATGTCCCCCTTCTGTTCCACCGCATCGCACTTAGGACAAAGAGAGGACTTTGTCGTCCGCGTGTAGCTCACTCCTCCAAGGCCGACGCCTTAAATTTGGCGTGCATCGCCTGCTTGCGCGTACCACCGTCCGTGGCATGCGAGTGCCTCGCCAGCCTCGAGTGTTTCACTGACACAATGATGAATGTTCGGCACTCGCGTCGTAACTTTCGCAACAAAGTGGATGCTCCCTCGTTAACGTTGCAAGACCAATTAAATGCACCCGGGATGGAGAAATCAACTTTTAGTTTATAATTACAGAGAAGAGCGCGCGTGCATTAACTTTAGCTTTTATCAAAATGTCAGCGAAGTTTTTTTTCTCCGAATACAGGTGATTTAACCGCTGTGTTTGCAAATAATAAAAAGAAGAGTTGAATACTGTCGCATAATCAGATCCATCGTGTGTAAAATCTACAACAATTTTTTTCTAGTTTTGTAAATCGCAACATAACGATCCGGACTTCCAAAATCCGGACTTACGCGCGATATCGCGATATATCGCGGCGATCGCTTTACATGGACCGGCAATGCCAAGCTGTGTACGCAACGTCGTCGTCGAGCCTACGCTCGTTCGTTTCAGACACGGCGCAGCGCGATCGGAGGCGACTATAAGCGGACGACAGTTGCGAGTGGCGCAACTATACGGCCCACTAAAAGCCCGCCGTTGCATAACGCGCCGCAACACCGTTGCAGCGCGGCGAGAGAACGCGAGCGCGTAGTACCTACGCCCCGAGGATCCTTTTTGTCTTCGGCGGAAACACTTGCAAACGCGCTATAAACACCGCTGTTTATATATTAATTTCGCGAACACGTGGGCTCTCCCCTCCCCTCTCCACGATTTCGCTCTCTCCGATATCACTGCAATCGGTTGCTCATATATACCGGAAGTAATTTAATCGAGAATATACGCACACGTCGTACGCGCGATTCTGCAGAATATATTAATTTCAGAACTACGATTTTAAGATTCTTTTGATGAATTTTGCATCGATCTTTCCTCTCTCTCTCGCCAACTTACGAAGTAGGTCATCACTTTTTTAGGCAACTTTTTGATATCCAACATTTCAGGAGAGAAGTTTTAATCGACATCTAGTTCCGGTCAATATAAATGACATCGTTAAAACTTCTCGTGCTGCTGCACGATCTTGGAAATTTTGATTTTCGCGCATATATATGTTTTCACAGAAACTAAATATTTTTCTTTTATATAATAGTAACTTATGTAACAGATCAACACACACGGTCTTGCGCGTTACACAATTAAATTGTAAAAAAAACGATAAAACAACAAGAAAAATCCGACTTTTGTACGCTCTATTCGGACACGGTTTAGATACTTCATACGCTGTGATTTCTCGAATTGATTCTCTACTTTCGCGTGTAAAACGAAACTGCCGCCTCTCTTCCTAAATCACTACCTTCCGTCTTCCTGTCTTTCAGTCGACTATCGTTAAAAAGGAAATGCTCGTCTCACGCTCCAAATAACTTCTGCCCGCCGCATCTACAATGCGACGAACTGTTTTTAAAGATTGTGTCGTGCCGAGAACTGTTTGGTCAAAAAACTTCGCTCTTACAAAATTGATTTCTCATAATTCAGGTATATACACTACGTAATAATTTTTTTAATATAGTTAGACAATTAGCGATAACCGGCGCGAGCTTTTCAGTTTGCAAAGGAGAGTTTATCTCACGCTCACGACGCGTCAGAGGCCGCAATATCGCGTTCGACGTTGACTCGTTACCTCCCCTCTTCTGTAAACTGATGTGTACCACAATAATTCGTGCCACTCCCGGGAACACCTGTTCCACGGTAGCTTCGCTAGATGGACGATAGCTCCGGCGTAACGAGCGCGCGCTCTGGAACCAGCACGAGTTTTTTTTTTTTTTTTTTTTTAATCTCCGACGCGCGCTGGGTCAATTTTCGTCGATCAACAGAGTCAGAGTTTCATCAGAGTCACGTACAACAGACTCGAAAAATGCCTGAAAACTAGAGAACACCACTAGCCTTTGATTTTTTTTTTTTTTTCTTATTTATTTGCCATTTTGTTAGCAATGATCGTTTCAGCGCGTAACTGCGTAATTTTCACAAGTGCGTTCTCACGTTTCCTCCTTGCATTTCGCACAGTTCGCTCCTCGGATCTTATATTTTCGCGAACCGTGAACGACGATGTGCAATCGTTCGATACGCTCGCGCGGCGAATACTTGTTGCGCGCCGTCTATGAAATATGTATTAAGCCCTGAATCCGATGCGCGGAGGCTTTTCCAGCGCGACCATGCAATATTTATGCGCTTCTCGTTACATAGCGCGCGCGCGTCGCGAAATCACATCTTTTTCCGAGGGGGCGCATATACTAAAACCCACGGCGATTTCTTTTCGCGGTCGCGGAGAGCGCGCGGCTCGACCACCATGACGATCTACAGATGTGCGAGTCGCACCGTTCGCTCAAATGCTGCCTACGAGGCGATTAGAGTTGTAAATCGCTTTAATAAAAATAGCAACGATGACAGATATTGCGCTCTTGGAAAAAAGCCCACGAACAAAATCTAATTTTCAGATAAAAACGCGTATAGGTTTTTCTGTTTTCTTATATTGCCTCGTGTTGAATGTAATTTTTCAGAAATGAAGCAAACGGAATGATACGGTGAGTTTCACTTCGTATTACTGTTAGAATAATAATATTTTAATTTTAGTGTCGGGATTTTAAATATTATAACAGCGTTAATTTGGCGTGAATCTTAAAATTAACAAAATATTAATCGGACTCGGCGAGCACGCGGATTGCAATTTAAGAAAGAAAGCTCTCTGCGAGAGCGAAACGTCTGAGTGACAACGATAACACCTGAAACTCCTCCGCAATATCACACATGTGTGTCGTTGCTCCCGTTTCGGTCATTCGCACTTATCAGAACAAATAGAAAGTGCTCCACGTCAACGTCCGAGCGCGCGCGCGCGGACTCTTCGTCTGCCAAACATTTGCGTCAACACACATCGAGTCGAACAAGCCGATCGATACATTTAATACCTTTTTATCATAACGCGCGAGTCCAAGAACGCGTTTAATCAGCAGGCACATGAAACAACAAATAATATACACGTTTCGTGTGTGTAATGCAACATCACAGTGCGCGTCAGAGATGATTTATGCGATTTTCGTATTAATTAGCGAAAAAGCAGCCTCGCGCGCGTCTTGTCAAAATAATGTAAGTTTAATTTTGCTCGAAATATCTCCGTGGTTGTAAAAAGCAAATAACGAGCTCAAACTATCAGACGGATAATAAACTTATTGCGGGAACCACACGTTTCTTTCTCTCTCTCTCACTCTCTCATTTTCTGTGGTTACACGCGGTTATGTATCTGGCGTATAAAAATGTACTCCGTACGAAATTGCGTCTCTACGTGGAAATATGCGGAAAAGTCCTAATCTTTTTTTTTTCGCGACGTCCAATATAACCGCGGGGAGAGACCATTACACGACTAAAATCTCTCGTTTACCGCGCTGCTTCTCCGACCCCGATGCGTTTCGTCGTGTCGCCACAAAGCCTTGCCGTACTTCATGCAGTTCGCGAGAACCTCGCGCTCGGGGACCGCGAATTAATTCCATCTTCGTGGCGCGCGCGACAAACGAAGCGCGCGGCGTGCCGAGCTATTGACGATGCTCATTTCGCTCATATTTCGTACACGAACAATTACACTTGAAACCACAGAGTTGCGTGTTCTTTGTTTTTTTGGAAAGCTTCGAAAAATAATATTTCTCGCGTATTTCACACCTCAGTGAAATTGTGGTTTTGATCATTCTGTTTGAAAAAATCAAACATTTGCAAATTCAAAAATTTCTTAGAACAGATATGTCTTCGACAAATATCGATAACATTTTCTCGATTACAGTTTAAAAAGAAGTATCACCTTTCAAGAGAATAAAGTAAAAAAAACAAATGTTTGAGCCAGGAGAAAAAATACATTTCGGATTAAAACTATATTAGAACTTGAAAAAGAGAAATGTGTCGTGTCTTCTCCGGTTTTCTGCGCTGCAAAATGGCGCCGAACGACTAAATTAGACCTAGTTACTTCGCGACTCTCGTTAGAGAGATTCTCCGCGTTCCTCATCGAAGTTCTCCGCCGCGGTAGCGGCGATGCAGTCGAAGTGAGGGATCGCCCGCGGGAGGAACGGAGGTCGGGCGGGCGCGAGGGAGGGGACCTTTCGGCGGAGTGACTGAAACGGAGAAAAGGGAACGCGAGAGCCACGGCGACGGAGAGAGGGCCCCGAAGAACGCGAGGCGAGGAAGGAGGGAGCGTACAGAAAGAGGGAACGAGGCGAGCGAACAAACCGAGCGAGCGAGTATTTTCGCTGGCCTTGACGCAGCAACGGAGGGCGATGCACCTCTCCTGGCGAACACAACTGCGAAACCGGGAGCGTGTCGCTCGCGCGCGCCTGCACGCACGCACGCACGTATACACGGGCCGCGATTGTGCGAGCGCTCACGCACATGCTACACGAAGTGCATTCGAGAGGTGGCCAGTGCGTTGCGCTCGCTCGTCTGTGTGCGAACGATACAGCTGCGCTCGCGCGCACGCACTTGCGTCTGTGTACGTGCACAGGCGTGTCGGCCCAACGAGGGGACCGCAGGCCCGGTCCAACTCGCGAACGCTCGACACTGACCTCACCCAACGACCGGCGGCGGTGCACGTTCCTCTTGCCCTACCACATCGTCTGCTCCCTTGGACCTCATTCCACTCACCGTACACTGCTTGCCAAAAGTCGCAGAAGAATCCATCCGAAGTTCGCTTCGACGATGGCGAGCGCAGGTGCTCGTCGAAATTCTCGCTCAGTAGCCATCTTGTTGGCGTAGGTCAGCGAGCGAGTTTTTCAGGGAGACGAGCAATTTGTTCCCTCATACTTTTTGCGTTATTCATTTTAGCGATAATTCGAAGCATCTTAATTCTGTTACAACAGTTTTTGTGAAGTTTCTTTAAATAAATAATATTATTTATAATATTAATTTTGCAACGCATTTTTTCATGTGCGTTAATTATTCTCACTTCTGTAGCTTAACTCTAATGTTAGCCTAAACAAATTAGAGCAGATAATATCTAAGAATTTACAGTGTCATTATAAAGAACTTAACAAATACGTATTATCTCTTATCTCTGTGCCATCCAATCAACACGTCCAAAAACTTTATTACATGCAACAAATGAAGTGGTATCCTTGTACAAGATGCTTTTCCGCAACTCATCGTAATCTCGCAACTATCGAAAAGAGACATCTGAAACTCCGAGTACTTTTTCGTGCCCTACCACGGCC
This sequence comes from Pseudomyrmex pallidus, assembly GCA_014825455.1. Taxonomy (NCBI): domain Eukaryota; kingdom Metazoa; phylum Arthropoda; class Insecta; order Hymenoptera; family Formicidae; genus Pseudomyrmex; species Pseudomyrmex pallidus. The sequence goes on from QVNV01009217.1 coordinate 16,361, forward strand.
GCACAGCTCTGCGGTGCAATGCACCGGTCGGCCGAGGGGGACGGACAGACAAACGGGCGGTGGTGCACGAGCTCGAGCGGAGCCTGGCCTGGCAAACCTGGCGAACGGGTCGACGAAATGACGGGACGACGAGGGGGCAGAAGGGGGCCAGAGGAAAACAAGGGAGGGAGGGGAGGGCAAAAGCAGAAAGGAGAGTGCAGCAGGGCGATGCTGCCTCTCGGACTGGATCCCTCGTACTGGCCTCGGCGTTTTCGGCCCGCGGGAATGCCGTGGAACGGCACGGCGGGAGGGAAAGGCGGCAGAGGGACGGAGAGGAGAGAGAAGCCGGGGACTTGCTTTATAGGCTCCGCAGGGCCCGTCGACGTTGCCGCCGATCGTTGCCCGTGTGTACACGCGTCTCGTTATTAAGCCCACGGTCGCGCTCGGAACCGAGAGCAGAAGATCGAGCGTGCGTACTACACGCACGTACGTACTTGCGTGCGTATACGCGCGCTCGTACACACACACACACACAGACGCAAGCGCGAATCGAGATTCTTATTAATCGTGCGTCGACCCTACGTGCCGACGGATCGTGCGTCTCGGCGGTTCAAAAATCGCGTCCGCCCCGACGACGAAGGGGAGGAGAAGAAACGGCCTGTCCGGTCCGTATTCGTACATCCCGGCATACATTTTGCGCTAAATATGGCTTTCTCGCTTCGCGCGAGAATATTGCGCGCACGCCTTTCATATATCAGATAAATAACGCATTCAGAATCAAAAGCTCCCGTTTGCCGTTTTAAACGTTCTCCCGAATGAATGGGGAATCTCTGGCACAAGATGTTAATCCTTTCTCCCGAGAAAAGTGCAGTGAGAGAAACATCCGTGAAACGTGTACACCGTGCACGAGGAATATGCAAAATATTTAATTCTGATAAGTAATGGAACAATTAACGCGAAGTATATTTGCCACAAAGCTCGGAAAGCGCGCGGAATCTTTAATGCAATCGCGACGCTTGCTTTTTGACAACGATCGAGAAAGCGATACGCGGCGATGAATTTGCAAATAATGAATTTGTAAATAATCGCAGAATTTATCGACGCGTGCCGTTAAATTCAGCTATAAACGGGTAATGCGATTAATTTAATAATCGCGGAATGTGCAACTATATACGATAGATAATTTGACGTTTCAACGCGCTCTTCGGGCAAAATAGGCATTCTAAAGAAGCATTATCGCGCTGAACCGCGAGCGCCATGGATGAATGAATATAATAGTAAGTCGTATCGCGCAGTCGCGACTATAAATTATATCATTATACGCATTTAACTCGTTGCCGTTCAGCAACGAGTACAGCAGATCGTGTTTTACACTACAACGGCGTTAATTTGCAAGATTAATTATGTATATGTATATATGTATATACGCTGAAATCAAAAAGCAACACGAATTAATGATAAGAGAAATGCGATCGGCGTTTTATTAAATCAATCGACCGTGCGTTGGCTCGAGATCTACGAACGTCGGTGCACGACGACTGGAAGACTACGAAAAAAAAAAGAGCAGCTCGAGAAACCGAGACCGTGTCGCGAGTATCGTTGCGACGGTCGTTCAATGACGCGCCAAGATTTCAATCGCGAATCCTTGTCCGCAATCGGGTGTATTCGGACAGAGAAACGTACATCGCGTGTCCGTCCGCGCCGTCAAGTCTCTTCTTCCACACGGAATTGTCTCGTTCCGCACAAACGCACGGAAGAATGATGAACACTTGGTAGTGACATACTTAAAGTAGTCTATACGGTCTTATTTTGAAAAATATGATCTTCGATTTTCTTTTTCGCAATTTTTCCATCAGTTTCGAACAAAGGTTTTCTCTCCAAAAATTTACCGAGTAATTTGATAGATGCTATAACAAATGTCAATGACACGAAAATGTCAATAGCCGCGGCATTTAGACCGCTCTTCAAGTTAAGACCTTCAATTATGCAGTTTCACGAAGTCTCGTGTACATTCGCGTACGTACGGATGTTTCAATTACAGGATCGTTATGTCATTACGTTTTCCACGAAACAAAAACAAAAAACGCTCCGTAAAACGATCGCGGTGAGAGCACGATTTCGAGATTTGCATCGGTTATAATAATTCAATGTCCCGACGAGAATAGGAGACGATACATCAGAACGAAGAGTCCCCCAGGCCACAGAGATGAGTCTCTCGCGTCCGTGAGAGAGATCCCGTGGAGCGTCGGCCGATCGACGCAAGGCGGACACAGTCCGAGTAAACAGTAAGCCGATTACCGCATTAGCTGGAAGACCTTCGACATACGCTCCGGTACCGCGCCGCCGCGGCATCCGGAAAGTAAAGCTCGGACCTCGGACGTTATGGGCTTCGGCCACGACGCGGTGTTACACGGTATCGCTATCTCGGGCCCGAGGCTAATGTAACTCCCGTGTATACGCGCGCGCGCGCGTGCTCGCGTGGCGGGAGATCACGCGCACAGAAAGAGAAAGAGAGAAACCGTATACAGAGGAGAGGAAAGGCACCGTTACGGCGACGACGCGGCCTCGAGTTTTATTCGGCGCGAGTCCTCCGCCGAGAGAGTCCTCCGAGATTATAACTGAATCCGCGCCGCCCGCCCCCGCTACATCACATTTCCACGTCGTCGTTCGTTCGTTCGTTCCGCGCGCGCGCGCGCGCGTCGCTGCACTTGCGCGAGCGCGATGCACCAGTGCGCTCGTAACCACGTTGCGCAACGATCGCGACTTTACGAGGTATACACCGCGCGCCATACTACGTATGCGATCCGCTATCGGAGCTTGTCCGTCAGCAGTTACGACTCGATTATCGGGGTTACGGATACTTAAGGATGTGCCGCGGTTTTACTACGCGG